>APFE030702682.1:24249-53508 GCA_000404065.3 Pinus taeda | reverse complement strand
TTTAGCTTGTTCTTGAATATCCATTTAGTTCCTATAATATTTTTTATCATGAGGTCTACGAACGAATTCCCAAGTATCATTATTTTTTAATTTGCTTGAGTTATTCATCAATGGCCTTGACCCAACATTTATCTTTGCATTCTTCATTTACTTTTTGAGGTTCAGTGGAGGATAGTAGAGCTAGATAGCTTGAGGTCCCTATAATAGTTCTTCTTGTCTTTACACATGCCTCCTTTTCCCCTTAAACTTGATTTTCTGGAGATTTTTCTGAACATACCTAGAAGGAATCTTTTCTTCTACCATTATATCTTCTTCTAGTGCTTCATTGGTTTATTATTCAATATAATTTTGATTTGATGTGGGAAAGTAATCCACATCTTCCTCATTGTCATAATCTTCTGTTGATTTTATTTCTTTTGGATTTCTGCATGGTTCATCCACTACAACATCAATGCTTTCAAAAATTTTCCCAAGTCTTTTATTATAACATTTATATCCTTTACTTCTTGAAGAACTAACAAGAACCAATTACTTCATCTACTCTGGGTTCAAACTTACCAAGTTTTTCATCAATCCTTTTGATAAAACATTTTCTTCCAAAACTTTTAAAGTATTTTACATTAGGAGTCTTAACATACCAGATTTCATGTGGATTTTGAGTGCTATTTACCTGAACATTTTCTTTGTTGACAATAGTCATGGTAGTGAATGCAACTTCACCCCAAAAGGTTGCAGGAGTTCCAGATTCATCTAGCATAACTCGAGCCATTTGTTGAATTGTTCTGTTCATCCTTTATACCACACCATTTTCCTGAGGAGTTATTGCGGTGGAGAATTGCCTTTTTATTCCATGTTGTTCTGGTCAAAGAATTCATCTGATATAAATTCCACTCCTCGATCAGATCTGAGGCATTTGATTTTTCGATCTGATTCATTTTCAACCAAGGCTTTGAAGTCTTTTAACTTCTCAAATTCTTCATCTTTATGCTTTAGAAGACCTATACATCACATTCTGGAAAAATCATCAATGAATAAAATAAAGTATTCTTCTCCATAAGGTGACTTTTTCCTTGTTGGTCAACATAAATCAGTATGGACAAGTTCCAGAGGCTTATTAGCTGACCCTTCTTTTTCCATGATGTGAACTCTAGTTTGCTTACCAATTTGACATGGTTTGAATATTGTATTTTCTAGGATGATGATATCTGGAAGATCATGAACAAGATTGAGTCTGCATGATTTTCTTATTTGAGAAAAGCTTATATGTCCCAATCTTCTATGCCACAACCATTTTTCATCATTTTTGCTTAGATAGAATTGTTTTTGACCTCCATTAAGTATGTATAAGTTGTTTGAAGTTCTTGTACCTTTGATCATGGTCTCTCCTGTATCAAGTTCAAGAAAAACACATCTGTTTGATCAAAAAACCACTTCATTTCCTTAATCACACATTTGACTTACACTCAATAGGTTATTCTTTAAACCATCTACATACATAACATTTCCAGCTTTAACCTTTTGTTTCAAGAAAACATAACCTTTACATTTTATGATAGATGGAGTGTCATTTCCAAATGAGACATTCTTTTCCTTTTCTAAGGCATTATATGAGTGAAGTTTCTCTTTGTCACCTGTGATGTGTTTGGAGCATCCATTGTCGACATACCACTGATTTTCTTGTCCTTCTATGTACAAGGTTATACCACATCTTTCTGTTTGAGGTTCTTTCCTTCTCCATATCTTGGGATTTAATGGTGTTTTCTCCTTTTGAAGTGTTTGCTGAAATTTGCTCCTCCATTCAGATTCTTCATGACCAAAGTTGTTACAGATTGAGCATTATATTTCATTTTCAAGAGGACAAAAGTTATTATAGGAAATTCCGTTGATCCCTATTATATTCCTTTGATTCTGTGCTTCTCTACTCATGATGGTTTTGTAGGAAATGCATTGAGCAGCTTTGTGCCCAAAATTATGACATGAAAAACATTGTCCATTAAAGAAGTTTCTGCGACTATTGAATCCATTTACCTACTGATTGTAGTTTCTATTGATATTCATATTTGGAACAAATTGAGTACGATTTGCTTGAGGTTGGTTGCAGCTTCTATTGATATTCATACTTGGAGAAAATTGAGTATGATTTACTTGCTGATCAGCTTTATGCCTTTGTTGACGATTGTCATACTATTCAGTGGTCTTTGCTGCATCAAGATAGCTATTGGTGGAGGTTGATGGCTTCTGTGATTGAGTTTCTTCTTCAATATATCCAAGACCTATCTTTATTAGAGGAGAACGAACATTGATAATTTCATAAATTAAAGTTTCTGATCCTTTAACAAATCTAAGATTGAGAGATTTTGTTTTCTCAAGATATTTTCTTAGACCCACAATTTCACATTCTAGTTTTTTATTGTGTTTTTCTTTTTTAGCAGGCTGGTATGTCAAGGTATCTATGATCATATTCTTTTCTTCTAAACAGATTTTGAGTTTAGATATTTCATCATGAAAGTTTTCCTCTTCTAAAGCATCCCAAAAATCATCATCGTCACAAGCCATGAGAAGTCTATAATCATCACTATTAGATAAACCATCACTATCCTCTTCTAAACTATCCCAAAAATCATCATTATCATAAGCCATGAGAAGTCCCTAATCTTGTCCAGTTTCATCTTCATCACAATTAGATAAACTATTGTTATCTTCAAGAGTATAATAACTCCTTATATTCACAACTTGTTTCCTATTCCCCTTTTCATATTCCATTCCTTTTTCATATTTATATTTATGGGGACATCTGTCCGCATAGTGACTAACTTTGACACAAGAAAAACATTTGAAAGGTGGCTTACCTCTAAACCTTCCAGAACACTGTTGAAGCTTCTTGACAAAATTTACCTCATCTTCTTCTTCTGAAATGTGTCCTGATTCATTCTTTTATTCCTTTTCTTTTCCTTTTGCTGAAGCTTTAAATGTGGCTTCTCTCATATCTAATGGACCTCCTTTTCTCATCTAAAAAGCGGTTAGGATTATGTGAATCTGTGTCATAGTGATATTCTTCAGATCCTATTTTTCTTCTATGGCAGACACTTTTGATTCAAATTTAGTAGACAAGGATCTCAAAATTTTCTCAACTAAGGTAACTTCCTTTATTTCTTCACCTAGATAATTCATACAATTAAGCACCTCATCTATACGTAAGAAGTAAATAGCTATACTCTCATCACTATGCATCTTAAGAATTTCATATTGAATTCTGAGAGTTTGAAGCTTGGCACATTTTACCTCAGAGTCTCCTTCATAGCTCTAAACAATTTTGTCCCATATCTCTTTGGCTGATTTGAGCTGCATGACTTTGAAAAACTATGATTGTGGCAAACTTCCCAATAAAGTATTGACAACTTTGGCATTGGTTTCCTATTGATTTTTACCTACTGTGTCTGTAGGAATTGTTGTTGGAAATATGTATCCTCCTTCCACAATTCCCCAGACATCTATTCTAAGAGATTGTAGATAGATTGTGGTTATTATTTTCCAATCAACAAAGTTTCTCCCATCGAAGATTGGTGGTCTGATGGATGCCATGATTTCATGATTATTCATCTTGATGGATCTTCCTTCAAGCAATCAAGCTTCTTCTGAATAACCTGCTCTGATACCAATTGTTGGAAATAATACTGAGAGGGGGTGAATCAGTATTATTAGATCAATAATTTTATTTCCCAAACAGATTTATATATGCTACTTCAGTGAAGTGAACTAGGGTGTACACGCAACTGTGATTAAAGAAATCAGCGTATATTCAAAGAACTTTTGACTTAGACAATTTATGATGTGTTGATCTTAAACGAGTACATCAGTAACTTATTAGACAATGCAGTAAAAGAAAAATAAAGCATCACACATAAACAACACACATGAACACCAAAATTTAAGGTGGAAACCTAATGTGGGTGAAAACCACCTACTGCTGTCATCTCTGTCTTCTTTTAATAATAATAAAATATGTATACAATCTTGTACTGGTGCTAACTTATACCAGTACACAAGCACCCACCTACAGAAGGCTACAACCTTCTCTCATTTTCCAGCTTCTTCTGGAAGGGAGCTACAACCCCCTAGCTTTTGTACTAACCAATATGTTTACTAGTATGTAGGCGCCAACCACTAGAACGGTACGATATTATTTCTTCTTCCAGGGACCACGTTTCACAAATTTTCAGACTAGATACTCCTGAATCACAACACCAAAATATGAAGGCCAAGTTTCATCCAATTTTCATACTGGACCCAACAAAAACTTTTTAAAATTAAAACTGTGTCAACCAACATTCAATTAATATACAATTAAATCACTAACACCAAAACACTTTGTTGAACCCAGAACTCTGCATCATCATTTATAACCAGCTGTGACCTCAAAAATCACGCATTAGAGTGTATACGCTACTTGGCTAAACCCAAACTGCGTGTATACGCTACTTCCGTTAATCAAACTTGCGTATATCTTCAAAACTACTGCAAACATAAAAATTTGAATCAATTATGTAACAACTAGCAATATATTCAATCTCTATTGTCAACTTATAGAGATTTACATAGGAAGCGACAAAGATCACTTCTTCTCACTTATACAATCAATCAATCAAATACTAGCCTCCTTATTCATTTAGTTTTACATTCATATCTAAGAAGGCTTCATTGATAGACAACGGTAAAACAATAGCACTGATCTGATAGATCAGTCATCCTTGAAGATCAAGATTTTTCTTTTGCATGCACTACTTGGAAGAGTCGAACCAACGTGTATATGCACCTTCATCAAAGCGAACCAGCATACAGATCTGCAAACACTTACTACAAAACTTTGTTGTGCTTCCAAACTTCAGACAAACCGAGGTCACGATATTTAAAGAATAAAATAGGTGTACATAATCAAATGTAACCCAATATCAGATCAGTCATTATGATCTTGATCCATCATTAGATCACATCCATCATCAAATGCTTAGGTGCATATTTAGTCTAGATCAAGCAAAGCATAAAAAACCCATAACATATATATTTTTCTTTTCAAATGGCACTTTGCAAGATATTCATTTATTTTCCACTTGGTCTAATGATCTTCTCCTCCTTATATAGTTTTAGGCCTTTCTCAATACCTTGGACCAAATACCTAGCGTGAATACCTCGAGCCAAATACCTTGGATCAATACCTTGGACCAAAATACCTTGGACTAAATACCTCAAACCAAAACCTTGATTTTCCAACATGTATGCACTTTTCCTTTTGTGAAAGTGTGTGTACACGTATACGCTTCTTTTGTTCTATTAACCTATGTGTATACACTGCTTGGACAAGGTGAACCAACATATACTTCTTAAACTGCTCTTCATCAAACTTTTCCTTCACCTTCTTTATTCTGATCAGAAGACCTTAGTTTATCTTCCTGTTATTCTATACCAATTCCCTATTACCCCTGAATAGACCTGTTACACTCTAATTTGCCATATTACTTCTTTGAAATGCCATGCATTTTGTCACATATGTAAACACAACTGCCATGCATTCTATCACATCTGATATCTCTCCTGTAGATTCATCTAGTTACCATATATAAGTGAGTTGTTCTACTACAAGTGGGTTGCCATTAAGTATAACACATCCATCATAATTCCAACACACCCATGATCGCCAAAAACCACTAAGGTCTCAATTCGAATTATCATTTTACAAGGAAAACGTGCCATGCATATTGAGAAAATCCAACCACTGTAAAGCTTTAGTTTGAGTTCTGAGTGAGGACCTACCACTCCCTTGCCTTGTTCCCTCCTTACTCAACTTTTCCAAGCTCGATCCCACCTTTTAAACCACTCTCGATGCTTTCGGCTTGTTCCTGTAGGAAAACAGGGGATTTGGTAGGTGAACTAGGACATCTTGTAGGAAAACCAGTAGTGGCCTATTTTGAGCCCGAAGTATGAAAAAAGAATCATTAAAGCTAGGAGTAGGCCCCTGCTTGCCTTCCAAGGCATATAAACCATTGCGCTCATCTCCCTCGAGACCTATCTCACCTGCCATGAAACCATGAAGGATTAGCATTTACATTTTTTCATACAAAAATATAAAGAGAAAAAAATTCTTTTTTTTTATTCATGCACACAACAATTAAGTGCTTGTTTAGATTAGAATTCATGCTTAGACTAGTTAAGACCTCACTTGTGTTAAATTAGAGTTCTTTTGCAAGAAAGTTATGTTAACAAATAGCTAGATGAGTTATGTTGTTTCGTAGGCATTTATTTCAACCTTTCATTACTGTAGTAAGTAGCATTTATATTCTCTCAATAGGGTAAAATTCTCCTCTCTAAATAGGTAATCAAACTTCTTCTCATCAATAGAAGGCTAGTTTGAGAAATCCTAGTGGCCTATCACCCCAGCTTAGCAGTGACAAAGAGTGGACCCATTACATCTATTTGTGTATACATCATTGTCACCTCCAAGTTTCTATGAACCCCAAGTTGATGAAGTAAAATTGGTAGCCCTAGGAGTTGCAGCATCCTTGCTACAATACTGGTGCTCATCAGCATGATCCTTAGCACTAAAACTAGGAGGAGTAGGAAACTTCTCATCGCACTAGATATGGATCTTCAAGTGACTTATCCCGACATCTAGAATTTGTAGACATAATCATTGGTATCACTGGGCACACTTGATATCATTCATAGCAGAGAAGATGTTATATTATTCCATTTGTTTTCCCTTCAACACTCTTCCTAGGAGTGTTTTCAACTGTTGATGTAGGGTAATGGAATTGAGGTATTGTTTTCGTCTTCCTCTGGTGTGACCATGGTCGGGAACCTAGTGAGAAGGTTATTCAAGGATATCAGAGTGAGATAAGGCTTGACAATCATCGAATGTGAGAGTCGCAAGGTGGAAAATAAGATCTAGAATAACAAAGGGGGTGGTGGAATGGTAAGTGGTTGCAACCTACTAAGCCTAAGTCTAGGCTCAAGAACTTCCTTGGGACTGACATCGTCACCCCCCTTGGTGACTACACATACATTGTCGAGGTATGTTTCTCAGGGGAGGACAATATCAAATGTAAAGCATAAGAGTCAATATAATGGAGTAGAGGAAGGGTCTGAAGCAACATGGGATATCAGGAAAATAGCTAGAGTGAAAAAAAAGGATGGGGTTTAATACGAAAGAGCCAACAATGAATAGACACATGGGATAACAATATGGAAATTGAAATTTCCTAGGTTGGGAAAAGATACCAATGATTTCTTCCAAACCTCAGAGCTTTAATCCAAATACTAGCATCCACAACATAATAGTCTAAACTAAAAATATTCAAAGAATACCATAAAGAAATGTAACCAGAATATAGGACCAAGGAGTACCCCACAAGAAGGCATCACCATTGCAAGAGTCGAGAGGCTCATGAATTGTGAAAGAGTTCCCAACTACAACAACAACAAGTTCCAGTGTTGGATCTATCCCACAAGGCCAGTGACAAATCTTGTCGACACTACCAATAGTGATATTCGAATTCAAGCTTCTATGATCCATAACTACCAATAGTGACTGTGACAAATTCTTCCCTCTCACTCTACATGTCCCATTTCGGCCCATCACCATTTAATTTTTTATAGAAATCAAGCTAAGTGTGGTCATGTTAGTTCCATTGTCTAAAGCAAACCCCCAAGTAACAAGCACAAGCATACTACAATATTTGAGTGTATAACAAATTTCCCATATATATACCCCACCTCATTAAAGGACCTCAAGAGAAAGCCCACCTATGGCGGGTGACGAGCCAACAAAAACATAAATTTCGCAGTGGGAATGCACTACAATCAGAGGTGGAACAAGGTTGGTAACTCTCCATGTTTATAAATGTCCATACGAACACTCAGTTAATGCATGGGAGGGTTGGCCATGCCACCCCTTAAATGTTTTGAGAAGCACTAGAGTGGCGAGCTCACCCCAACCTCCACCTTTTATCATTTTTAATAATGTTTTCTATAATATTTTTAATGTTAATTGAAAAAATAAATATTATTTTAAATTAATAATTTCTATAATATTTTTAAATTTTTAATAAAATTTTTAATTCTTTTTCAATTTTTTTTTTTTTTTTTATAATTATTTTATTATAATACAAAAAAATGACATTAAAAAAACTTTTGGTTGTGACTATTTTGAAATTTAAAATTATACCAAAAAAAAAAACAATGTATTTATTTGTCCAGATTTGAACCTTATCAAAAGACTACTACGAAAACTAACAAAGTGAATCTTCTTGATAAAATTTTCCAGGCTATTATTTTCATTTAAAATTATTTTTTATTTATGTTAAAAGAAATTTCATTTTAAATTATTTTTTTTTTAGGTTAAAAGAAATTTGTAATATTTTTAAGTTATATTTTTTTTTCTCTGTAAAATTAAACTATTTCTATTGAGTAAAATATAGTACAATCATGAGAAACAGGAAACCGGCAAACCGAAAATGATAAAACTATCAACCTTGGTCCTGGAGAGAAGTGAACCAATCACGGAGTTACAACAAATAACTTGAGAGCCAAAACTGACTTTTACCCCACCAGGGCAGTAACCTCAACACGATGTTTTTTCCCTTTCTTTTTATTGACTTTTGTCCAACCATCCTGGGGAGTATGAGCTAGAACAAATTGAAGACTGGAATTCTCCATCAGGGGGATCTCCTTTTCTGATTCAGAAAAGGAGGTCTCATGGACGCGTTTCTGGGAGATTGCTGTGACAGTGGTGTGCGCATGAGTATTTGTGGATGGATCGATCATCTGAGGCACCTGAGCCTATTCTGAATCGGTCTCCTCATATTTTGAGCTTGAGGAGTCAGAGCTCACTGTTGGCAGCGGGGAACAAGGGGTCCAACGCTTGGGTTTTTATTTTTCAAAGTTGCCCTTTTTCGATTTTGGAGGCAGCGAGGGGCAAGAATTCTACAGGTGCCCTGTTAGGTGACAGTGGCGGCAGCGGAAGGCAGTGTTTTCGTAATTCGGGCTCTGGGTCCATACAAATTCATTGATCTTGAGATTCATTTGCTCTGGCAGTCCCTTGCTTAGATCAATCTCTACACATATTCTAGCATATGTGTAGAGGCCTTGTTGTTCCTGCCTGTAATCTCCCATTAAAAAGCTACCCAAGGTGTTTCCTATGCTCCTATAGACGGTTGTATGCCACATGTGAGGTGGGAGGTTTGGAAGTCTGATCCATACAGGGGATTTTGTGATGACTACAGAAGCTGGGTCAAAATCTGAGAACCATGGAGTTAAGAAGAGTCCTGTTGTACCCATGAACCAAGGACCTTCTTCTAAGGCCTTTTCATAGTGCTTAGGACTGTCGAACAGAACTATAAAATATCCTTTTGAGCAGAAGCAAACCTTGCAATGGTGAGTCCAATTGATATTGATCTAGTCATAAAGGTCCTTAGAGCAAGGCAAAATCCCATTGAATCTGCAAATGATGGCCCTTTCAGCAAATTTTTGAATGTCAGCTACAATGTCAGGGTGGGAGATCTCAGCAAAGGGGACCTCCTCTAACTTGTCAACCAGAAAAGGCTTGGGTTTGGGAGATTCAGGGGAAATGGGTATCTCAGAGTTAACCGCAGCTTTGGGTATCTCCGAGTTAGCTGCAGCTCTGTAGGAGTAGGGAGGAGCTGAAGAAGACTGACCTGCAGCGCCTCCTCTCAAACGAAGGGAATACACTAAAGAGCTGTTATTTTTTATGCTGTAAGAAGAGAGTGGAAGAAGATCATTGAGTTGTCTACCTTGAAATATAAGTCTCTGAAGGTCAGAGGGGATCCTGAATCGGCGTTCCAGATTTACTTTGAGATTCTGCACCAAGTCTGAGGGGTATACCCATTGCAGAGTGGTCTTGTCTGAGATATGTATGATTTGTACCTGAAAGGGGGTCGAGGAAATTTCAGAAGCTGTCTGAGGCAACACAGGGCCAAAGGCTTTTGGGTCTCCTATCTCTTGATGCTCTAGAGGCATAAGGGGAGGGTAAAGCATCTGTCGATTGTAGCTTTTGCTCCAACCCAGATCCACTGCACAGGATGGGGCTGAAGATCTGTAGAGAGGTTGTTGATCATTTGCATTGGATCCACCAGTAACGATGCCCCCTTTGAGGTCACCGCCCTGGCCCTTGATCCCTGGGATTCCGCAGCAGGACAACAAACCCGTGGAGTGCAGAGTCTTGCCTGAGCGGCCAAGTCCATTCGCGTCAGTACAGAACGCGCGGAAATTTCCAGCAATCTTCGGCCTTATATCCTCAGAGAGCTCTATCCCGATTTCGTTCTCTTCCTCAATGATTTTCCTGAGAAAACCAAGACGTTCAGCAAAGGAAGGTCGGAATGGGGGCAGGAGTTCAACTGGCCGCATAGCCTTCTTTCCATCTTGAGCAGCCCTCCCCTGTTTGACTGATCCTCCCGCGTCGGTATGGACTGCGGCACGAGAGAGGGAAAGGTCTGATCTAAGCTTTGCAACACAGATCCCATGCAGCGTAGAGCTTTTACGGCTCAGAAACCTGGTTTCCTGGCCAGCGGCGGCACCATACATGCTCTCTGAAACCCTAGCCATCTGGTCGTTGGTTAACATCAGTATCATATCCAAGTTATATTTTCACTTCAAGTTATTTTTTATTCTTATTTAAAATATTTTACCTATATTTAAAAGAATTTATAAAAATTTCAAGTTTTTATTTTCATTTCAAATTAATTTTTATTTAAAAAATTAATATAACATCTTTTATTTTTATTTGTGTAAAATTTTAAAATGTTTTAAATTTTTTCAATAAAGGAATTCTTTATATATATATATATATAATATAGAGAGAGAGAGAGAGAGAGAGAGAGAGAGAGAGAGAGATAGATATATATTCTTTTGGTTGATAGTCATTTTAATACAGGAAATGATGCCTAGCAACCATGTTTCCATTGCCAATTTTAGGAAAATGTTTCCCTCATGGTTCCTGGTAGCTTCAGAGGCTAAGGGTCTATCAGGAGGGCTGGCGATTCTATGGGACCCTAATTGAGGCAAACGCGTTCAAGTGTTTCGCCAACATTCTCATTTCAGAATCCATCAGAGGAAAAGATTGCCCTATTAATATTTTGAATACCTATGCCCCTTATAAGAATCGGGTCACTTTTTGGGATAAATTATTTGCTTTAGATATTTTTGATATTGAATCACTAATGCTTACAGGCGATTCTCCACTTCTTCTCTTCTCTCCTCTTGTTGTTTGCTAGTTTGATACTTATCTAAGAAGAAGTGTGAGCCTTTCAAGAGTTTCTTTGTACTTAAGAGATAATGTTTGTCTTACACACTTACTATGATGACTTTTATGAATTGAGGCCTCTCCTCACATATTTTTCCACCCTTCCTTCCTGACAAATTTGCCCTACTTTTAATAGTATCTTTATTATTGGATTTTAAATGGTGTTTGCCACTATCTTGGAAGATACACAAGTTTGCAATATTAATGACACGTGAAATGAAAAAAAGAAAGAGGAATGATCTGTCATAGATCGAAGATCAGTCGTCGTTGTTGGATGTGGGAGCAAAACCTAAAATCTCATGGAAAACACTCAGAAGAGCCAAGGTGTAAAGAACAGGGATGCCTATGATGTTGCTACAGAAAAATTGATCCAAGGGAAAGGGAAGGAAGCTGCCGCCAATACTAAAAATGGTAAAAATGTAAAAAATGACAAGGAAATCTTAGATTTTGTGGAAACAAATCATTTGGGTCAAGTCAAAATTGCTTGAACGGACAAAATAGGAAAGTGGATTTGGGTAAATGAAAAGCAATATGAGGTCATTTTAAGGTGTAGGCTTGCTCACCCTAAATGGGGACAAATGAAAAGAACACTGATTCAAAGAAAGAAAATAAATAAGAAAAGTAAAAATAAAGGAGAATCAATCACTTAGAGTCCCACATCAACACCTCTTAGTTGGTCATCAGATCTATATGTCCAAGAACTGATGAAGGTCAAGACAAGGCTAGAGATTTGGAAGCCAAAAATAGGAAAGGGGCCACAAAATTGCAGAGATCATAGTTGTGAACCGATGTCTAATGGAAGGTAATAAAATTTTAAAAGAACAAGTAACAATGTTACAGGAGGCTCTAGAGATGGGAAAACAAGAGTGGAAAAGCATGGAGATAGCATAGAAAAGCATGAAATAATTAATCACAACAAATAGGGATGTGATAATTTCTAAACAAACTCAGGTAGATACACAAGTAAAGTCTCCGCAATTTGTGGAAGTGAAGTGCATATATGAATAAGATTTAAAGGCACTTAGACCCTTGTTTTTAGTAAACTTTTAAGTCAATTTTGAGTTTCACCCATGGTTTGTGGACCATTGCATTGTATGGAAAATTCAACAAATAGTTGAGTGTTAGCAAGTCTAAGGATAAGAAAAACATATATTTTTGGATAGAGAATTGGGTTGAATAGTCCTCGGCAGGAGCTAAGGAAGGAATACTTTTCTTCTTGCGCTTAGGTAGAGAAGGGAAACCTGTGCAATAGAGTGTGTGGAGGACTAGGTAGAGTTTACGACTGAGTGCGCGGACCCCTGTAGTTGTGTGCGCAGGGTAGTTTGAGTTTGTAATCAGTGAATTGAATATCAATTAAGACATTTTTCGAAAGAATTACTGAGTATTTATGTTTATATATAGAAATGTTATATGATGATGATGAATGACATGTTTTTTGAATTACTAATTGAATTCTATATGATTATCTTGAATCTATCTTAATAATGTACGCAATGAATATTTAGTCTCTTCCGCGAAGTTTCTGGTGATTTCTCTTATGTTTTCTAATGAATTAACTACATCTACATGATTTCCAATTTAGAATTTCTTTGTGATGCATGTAAGTAGATAAATCGACTGTTAAAGGTCTGCAAAGACTGATCATATGCCTTTGAGAAGGTCTAAAGGCCACTTTAACTGAGTTGCAGTAATGATCCCTAGAATTTTATCAATCTACACAGAGGTAGATCCAAGGCACTGAAAGGCATCACACTAGTCTCTGGAAGCAGAAACTTAGTTCTTGCATCCCCCCATACTACTTCGGGTGAGACTATAGCCTGTGTTATGGGGGTTGTTGCCGAAAGGTCTAGTAGTTTAGGGTTTTGTGGTTAGTGCAACTAACTTTGAAGCCGGGTCAGGATCCCCTAAACCAACAAAGATCATGTTGACAATACATCTATTAGAACAACTTTGGATATCATTATTATCTAGCTTCATAATGGATTTCTAAGCGGCACTTTTGGGGCAGGTGCAATGCACACATCATCTTTTTTAAGTAAAACACAACAAGGAACTCTTGTGTTTGCAGATGGCACAAGTATAGTACATGTACATGAATTGAGGTTTGAGAGTTTATTAAAGTCACAAAGATCAAGGAGACTACATGAATGCATTATGCTGGGAAAGGGTTTTGTAATGAAGCTGATTGACTTTCTAAATGCAAGGTTCACAAATTTAACTATGTTTAATGTAGGGAATTTCTTTATTCCTTGTAATCATTATGAGTATATGGATGATAGACTCTCAAACAAGAAGATCGTTGACATCTTTATGTGAAAATTCTATTGTTGGAGGCTTTCCTGTTGTGGAGACCTTAAATATATGGATGAAATGAATGAATTTATATTTAGTATGTATAAATATTATCCAAAAAATGATATGTTTGGAGCATGGGATCAATGTGCAGGAGAAATTCAATGGTTTGAAGGATTTTCGTGCTTAATGCAGTTATGGAAAGAAATTCTTGTTATTTTGGCTAGTACAACAATTTGTGAAAGACGCTCTTCAAAATCAAATTAGATACAAAAATGAGGATAGGTCAGGACTTTCTTTAAAAACATTGGATATGTTAATGTTTCTCTCTCTTAGTGCACCTCATGATCTAAATGAGGTAGTTTGGAATGATATTTATGATGAATGGAAAGAGATGAAAACTTGCAAACCTCTTCCACTATGAGAATAGATTGAAAGAACTAGTAAGTTTCAGTATTTTATACCATCATTGTCTTACACTATGGAGCAATTGAAACAACCATTGGGGTAAGTTTTTTTTTTTATTTTTTTATTTTTTTTATATCATTTGACTTTTGTAAATGAAAGAATAACTATATTTTTTTGAGTTTGTATGAAGTTTTTTCCAAAACATATTGAATTTAATCATTGCGAGATATTGCACAAGACATGTTGAGATTTAATCATTGTGGGATATTTCACAAGATATGTTAAGCTCGAGGATCACAACTGTCAAAGTTTTATACCTGAAAGAAGAAGCTACCTTGGATCAATTTTACTGCTAAGTCTAGGGACTGTAGTTCCAATTGTTAGAGATGTGTAATTATTGGAATTCTCAGCCTTTCAAAAGAGTTTTAATAGACAATAGAATAGTGATTTGGTCAAATCTGAAGTTTATAAGCTATAATTTCACTGATACCTCCTATATAAGCTAGAATTTCTTTTTAATTTTATAAATGAGACCTTCCATATAATTTTAATATAAGTATTTTTGTTTTGTCATATTTATATTCTTATTTCAATTTCATTAAGATGTAGTGATTTCTATTTGTTTCCTATTTTAGACTCATAACATAAACAAAATATTATGGAATGTGATTATATTTCAAAAATCTTCTAGAGGTAAGAAGGCCCCATTAGGGGTTTGGGAGGAGCTGAAATTATGTTGATATTGATTCTCCAAAGTTGACTCCACTTTTGGAGTCTTCTTGTATCCCCACTGGTGTTGGGGGTACAATATATTTTGAAAGTGAATCAGTACAATCTCCAATGGATTAACAGTAGCATGTGACCTTCTTCTCCACTCTAGGTTACAGTGACAATAACCAAGGTTTTGTGTTATAGATCTGATCTGAAAATATATGGAAATACAAATATACCCAAAAATAACAAGATCTAAATATAGATAGAAACAAATAGAAATGTTCCTTTATTGATCAAACCCTTAAGGTAGGGCACCACCATACAATCACTCCTTAAGGAAGGAGAACACTCCACAAGCCATATGCTTATCCATACAATAATCCTTGACATCTCTCAATGGGGAGTCTCTAGCCTCTATGTAGGCCTCATACATACAATAGCATGGGTTATTACGATGGTTCCCTCAATACCATCTATCTAATACAATGGGCTTATTATATTATTGCTAACTACATGTGGTCCCTTACATGATATGGGTTAACCACTTTACTTATTACTATGGCCCATCCCATTATTACATTATTCTCTTGGGTACCTCCCTCTATACCACATACTATCCCCCCTAGGTATACTACATTTCACCCCCCTTAAACATGCTTCGTGCACGAAACATAAGAAGTACACAAATAATAAGATCTACTCAAAAGAGTAGTCCACTGGTACCATGCACGAGCATCTAGCCATACGAGAGAAAGGTGAACCCTCGATCTAGCAGGTGCCTCACTCGCTTCAGATGGAAGTTGACCATGGCAGCTCTTCTGTGATGATGTGTGGCCATGGATCGTCACCCCTCTCTATTTATCATGCTGGGGTTGTTGTCCTTGTGGCTAATTTGTTTCCATCATGTTGGTTGTTTTCTTGCAGGCTGATGTGGGTGGTGATATGCGAAAGTTTTAGCCAACGATGTAGCTTTCTTTAATTCACCCCCGAAAGGAGCCTGATAGGTATTTGGTACATGTTGTAGCATTTGTTGTTGTTGCTTATCTTCCAATATTACTTCAACCACAAATTCCTCATATGATGTATCCATACCTGTAACATTTTTTGCTTCAACCTCCTTAGACTCTACCTATTTTTCTCGTACCTGGTTTGATGTTTGTGTTTGGTTGTTGACCATCAAGGGCTCACATATGATGTGTCAGTCCCTGGAACATATTTTGCTTCATCCTCCATGAACTCTAGTTGTTTATTGATGGAAATATCATGTAATGTAATTTTATTCTTTTTATACCAGAGCTTAAGGAATTTCTTCTACACATTAATATTTATAGTACCCACAGATTCCATCCAAGGGTATCCTAGAACAACATCCACACTAGACCTATCTGAAGCATAAAAATCACAATGCAACACATACTTATCCATAGAAAGCTTCAAATATTTATAAACTTAAACATCCTCATTATCAACCTGTGTGTTTTCAATGTGTTTTGCAGAGACTTGCAATTTTTTTGCCATATTAACATTGATAAAATTATGCTTGTAGCTAGGATTTATAGACACAATAATATTCTCTTTCTAAATACATCCATGAACCTACAATAAGGATATACCTGTACAAAATAACCTCTTGCATGTCTCATTCCCTTGTTTTCTAGTATGAGACCATTTTTCTAAAAGGATTTCTTCTATTTTTCATGACGAAGTTGCGACATTGACTTGTCAAGTGAGTTCCACCATTTAGCAACCTCATATTTTATATTAAATAGTAGGAAACTTATCCAAAATTGTTTTCATCGAGACTTGTGATATTTTATAAATTATTCAATAGTAGGACCATTATCTTTTCCCCTAAAAATAAGATCTTTGCTAAACCATTTGTCCAAAAATAGTTTTTCTATTTCATGAATAATACATAACTTCAAAAACTTACTGTTAAGTGATTTCCACCATATATCAGCCTCATCTTTCAAATATTACCCTATGGTGTCCTTCCAAAAGAATGGTCTATCACACTACTAATTTTGTATAAATTTTTCAATAGTCGATTAATCATTTTTTCCTATAAAAAACTTACTATCATAAGCCATGAAGAGGGTTTTGAAAACAAATCGCTTACTTGGCCAAAATTTGAAATGGCCATAATTCAGTTAATATTGCCTAGAATCCCTACTACAACCTATTTTCGAAAATGGAATAACCATTCCGCATCTTTCAATGTGATAAAAATTCGGATTTGCAATTTCAAATTCACACTACAACTTTCTCACCATAAAAAAAAAAAAAGAAGAGTTGATCTGAAAATATGTAAATACAAATATATCCATAAATAAAAAGATCTGAATATAGATCGAAATAGATAGAAATGCTTCTTTATTGATCAAACCCTTAAGGTAGGGAAACACCATATAATCACTCCATAAGGAATAAGAACACTCCACAAGGCATATACTTGTCCATACAATAATCCTTGACATCTCTCAATGGGGAGTCTCTAGCCTCTATATAGGCTTCATACATACAATAGCGTGGGTCATTACCATGGTTCCCTCAATACCGTATATCTAATATAATGGTCTTATTACATTATTTTTGACTACTTGTTGTCCCTTACATGATACGAGTTAACCACTTTATTTATTACTTTGGCCCATCTCATTATGACATTATTTCCTTGGGTACCTCCCTCTGTACGCCATACTATCTCCTTAGGTATACTACATTCCAGCCCCCTTAAACATGTTTCACCCCTGAAACATAAGAAGAACACAAATAATAAGATCTACTCAAAAGAGTAGTCCATTGGTACCATGCACATGCATATAGCCATTCAAGACATAGGTGAACTGTCGATCTAGTTGGTGCCTCACTCGCTTGAGATGGAATTTGACCCTAGCAGCTCTTTTGTGTTGTTGTGTTGTGGGTGGATCATCGCACCTCTCTATCTATCATGTGGGGGTTGTTTTCCTTGTTGTTGATTATTTGTCATCGTGTTGATTGTTTTCTTGTGGGGTGATCTGGGTGGTGATATGCTAAAGTTTTAACCAACGGTGTATATTTCTTGAATTCACCACCTAATGGAGCCTAATTGGTATCTAGTACATGTTATTGTGCTTGTTGTTGTTTATTATCTTCCAATATTACTTCAACCACAAAGTACTCATCTAATGTATCAATACCTGTAACATTTTTTGCTTCAGTCTCGTTGGACACTCCCTGTTTTTCTGGTACCTAGTTTGATGTTTGTGTTTGATTCTCAACCATCAAAGGCTCATCATTTGATGTGTCAATGTCATTAGAGCTTTGTGCTTCTGCCTCCACAGTCTCTGCTTGGGTCTTAATGGAAATAACCTGCAATTTAATTTTCTTCTTTTTATATGAGAGCTTCATAAATTTCTTCTGCACACTAATATTGACAATACCCACAAATTCCATCCAAGGATATCCCAAAAAAACATCTATCTTATCCATATCTGAAGTATAAAAATCACAATGCAACACATACTTATCCATAGAAAGCTTGAAATCTTTATAAACTTGAACATCCCCATTATCAACCTATGTGTTTTCAATGTGTTTTGCTAGAACTTGCAATTTTTTTTCCAAATTAACATTGATAAAATTATGCTTGTAGCTAGGATTTATAGACATAATGATCTTCTCCTTCTAAATCAATCCATGAACATGTAATAAGGAGATACGAGAAGAAAATAACATTTTATGTTTCTTGGTTTCTGTAGAAATTCTCACTCTAGATCACCTAATAACGCAATATACTAAAGAAAAATACTTGATCTACTTCTACAAACAAACTTGTGGAAGCTTAATCGATTATGAGCAAGATCAAGTAAGAACACATATAATAGAGAAGAAGAAATCATACACATGAAACATAGAAGAATACTCTAGGGAAAGCCTCAGTTAAAAACCCTAACCTCTGTATTATCATACAAGTGGAAATATCTTCGGATTACACAAAGCTTTAGCTCACAAGTTATCCAGCTCTCAGTACAATCCCTCAATGTTGCTCATAAATAGAATATACACCACTTGTGCCTTCCTTCAGTCCTCTAAGCATCCTATTCCCTTGCGCAATTTTTCCTGGTGTCTAATGTTGCCACCTGTGTGAATTCCCACCTTAGGCACTCATCAAAACTCAGCATGAACTGCACAATCCTAATGTATATAATTCCTTTTGCATAGATGAGTTTCCTATGTAGGAAAATTAATCACATTGATATTGCACTGTCCCATCCTCTGATCTAAAAGGGATCTTTGACTAAACTAACATGCATGAGTTATTCATAAGAGAATATTCAGTTATCTAAATAACACTAGTTACATGCATGCAAGCACTAATTAACTGAACTTGCAATTCAGTTCCACAAACTGTTGGAACTAATCTAGCTAGACTTAACTCAGTTAACTGAGCTAACTAGTTACAACTCATCCTGATCTCCTTAATTAACGGATAACTTCCTCAATCAAAGGGATAACATTGCATGTCTTCACATAGACTTCATGTTTGATTTTTTCCAACTAATTAACTCAAGATGAATTAATTTATTATTTTTCAAATAGTTGCTAAGCTCAAATTTTAATTTTAATTTTCAATTTTAGTTCATGGACTAACTAAAATTGTAATGTATCTCGAAATGCTATTTATAGAAATGTTATTTTTAGCATTTCCATTTTATCATTCCCTGTTGCTATGTCCAACACTGGTACCTGAAATGCTATTTATAGCATTTCTTGTTGCTATTTTCAGCAGTTTCCTTCTTTTGTGTAAAAATAAAATCTTTGCTAGGTTTTGTGGCTTCCTCATTTCTGGTATGAGACCATTTGTCCAAAAATAGTTTTCAAATTCTTCATCTGAAAATTTGAACTTCTGGGTGCTAAGTGAGTACCACCATATGGCAGCCTCATCTTTCACATTATGCCATAGGAAGCTTCTCCAAGATTTCTTATTGTTTTTCTTAATATTTTTTTATGAAATATTCAATAGTAGGACCATTATCTTTTGCTGTAAAATATTGCTTGCTAGAAGCCATGAAGAGGGTTTTGAAAAAAATCACTTGGCGAAAATTTGAAGGGGCCACAATTTAAGTAATATTGATTAGAATACCTGTTATGACATGTTTTCAAAAATAGAACAACCATTTTTCATCTTCCCATGTGATAGAAATCTTGATCCATGCACTAAAATTTCAGATTCACGGTGCAATTGTCCCGCTGTCAAAAAAATTTATGATAAAAGAGCTAATTTTAAATCAACGATATCTCCTTCATACGAACTTTGATTCGATTGATTTTTTTGTTTAAGTTGGATATTTTTTCACAAAGAAACCAAATATGTGATTAAATTATGAAAATTTTGACCCAAAATATATAGATCTGATCTGCAAACTCACCACCCCAAAAATGTCTACAACACAACTAATTTTTAAATTAGTGATATCTCCCTCATCCGGACTTCGATTTGGTGATTTTTTTTTCAAACTTGGTATTTTTTGCAAAGAACGCATATCTCTAACTAGAGTATAAAAATGTTTCCCTAGAACATACAGATCTTATCTGCAAACTCACTGCCTTGAAAAATGTCTGCAACACAGCTAATTTTTAAATCAGCGATATCTCCCTCATTCGGACTCTGGTAAGGCCGATGTTTTTACAAATTGGGCATTTTTTTGCAAGAACCCAGATCTACAGTTAGATTCTACCAATTTTGCACCAGAATGTATAAATTTGATCTACAAACTCGCTGCACGAAAGCGTTCCTGCAAAAAAAAACTCTGCTTTGCCCAAGAAAGTGCTTTGATACGACTTGTTATAGATATGATCTGAAAGTATATGTAAATACAAATATACCAAAAAATAACAAGATCTAAATATAAATAGAAATAGATAGAAATGCTTCTTTATTGATCAAACCCTTAAGGTAGGGCAACACCATAAAATCATTCCTTAAGGAAGGAGAACACTCCACAAGTCATATGCTTTTTCATGCAATAATACTTGACATCCCTCAATGGGGATTTGATAGCCTCTATATAGCCCTCATACATACAATACCATGGTTTATTACCATGGTTCTCTCATTACCATCTATCTAATACAATGGGCTTATTACATTATTGCTAACTACTTATGGTCCCTTACATGATACAGGTTAACCACTTTATTTATAACTATGGCCCATCCCATTATTACATTATTCCCTTGGCTACCTCCCTTTGTACCCCATAGTATCCCCCCTAGGTATACTACATTTTGGGCTACCCCCTAATCAGGTTCAGTAAAACCTAGGTTCCATTTCTTCTGAGATGACACGTATCACATTTCTACAAAATGTGCTAATGGGTGTGAATAGAAATGACAACCCTACATAGATCCCATAACAAATGTCTAATCATGTGACCTAACTTCCATCCTATTCTATGGGCCCTAATTCTAACTTCACTACGTTTTCCAATCTCCTCTATCCCGATGGTATCCAACCAAATTCTTATAATAATATATTCAAGACTCATGCCTACATTTCCAATGACATATTTAAGAAATTCAAGATGGATCCTTATTCATTATTGTTCAATGATTATGGAACACTAAAGAACTCAACAATGAAGCAATGAAGTTCAAGCCACTTGATTAGCACTAGCAGTGGCTATCAACACATAAATCAAGATAATAGGGAGCCAAAGTATGTAGTGCCTTTGCAGAATAAAATTTAGAATCAACCCATGGTGAGGCTGTCATAGGAAATTGGCATGAGTACTGAAATCATCATAGATATGTCATCTGTAGTTATCAGTTAACTAAACTAGCAATATCGTGAAGAGACTCCACAAATGGACTCCCTATGGAATTCATTTTCATGAAAAGGGTCTAGAAAAATACAATTTTTTTTTTTATAGAACAATTTGTATATAAAAGAATCCTTTGTATGAAGGTTTCAAAAATCCAATGGCAATACTTTTTCCCCATAATAAGGTTTAGCAAATCGTGGGTTCTATTTCTTTTGACATGCTAGATTTCACATTTCTACAAAATATGCTAATGAGTGTGAATGCCAACAATAACCCTACACAGCTACCGCAACAAACGTCTAACCATGCTACTCAACTTCCATCATATTCTGTGGGCCCTAATTCCAACTTCCCTATGTTTTCCAATCTCCTCTATTCCAATGGTATTCAACCAAATTATTATAATAATATCTTCAAGACTCATGCTAGCATTTCCAATGACATATTTAAGTAATGCAAGATGGATCCTTCTTGATTTTTTTCAATTCTTGTGGAACAGTCAAGAACTCAAAAATGTAGCAGTGAGGTTCAAGCCACTAGATTAGCACTAGCAGTGACTATCAAAATAGAAATCAAGATAATCTGCAGCCAAAGTATGGAGTCCCTTAGAAACAGAAAATGTAGAATCACCCATGGTGATCCTCTCATAGGAAACTATCATGAGTACTAAAATCAACACGTAT
Organism: Pinus taeda; assembly: GCA_000404065.3. Classification (NCBI taxonomy): domain Eukaryota; kingdom Viridiplantae; phylum Streptophyta; class Pinopsida; order Pinales; family Pinaceae; genus Pinus; species Pinus taeda. Next base: position 31,294 of record APFE030702682.1, on the reverse strand, counting down.
ATGTCATCTGTAGCTTCCAGTCAATTGAGCCACCCATGTCATGAAGAGAATCCAGACGTGGACTCCCTATGGAATTCATTTTCATGAAAAGGGTCCAACAACACACAATGTTGTTTCTTCTAGAAGAATCTGTATATGAAAAACCCTTTCTACGAAGGTTTCAAAAATATAATGGCCCTACTTCTTATGAACATATGTATGACACCACTCAACTGATATAAATATTACCCCCATGGTCCCACCCATTTAACAAATATAATTATATTTAGGTCCCGCACATATTTTCTCACTGAAAATTAGTGTTCAGGTTTGCTGATTGTGAAATTCTTATGTTGTATGCATTGTATTGATTGATAGATACACAACATCAGTTGTAATTATATAGAATATGCTATGAGTATATACTATTTCTCCTCTTATTTGTATCAATCATTGACCCTTTCAGAATTTTTATTTGCTTTGGGTAAATAAAAACTACCTCACTTGCATGGTCTATAATATGTATATGACTCAAATTGGTATCCAGATTAATGTAAATTCCATTGATTGCAATCATATCACTTTACTAGTTTGATTGTTTTCTAAGATGGGTGTTGTATGGAACTGATGAGACTTGAGGCGATTGAAGATTGGTTGTGTTGAGATTCAGATTTTTGTAGACGATTTGCATTTGGATGAGATTTAAATACAAGTGAGTTGTATGTAATTTCAAAAATATGATTTTGTCCCTATAGCTGGTTTAATTGTGGTTGAGTCCAAGGTTTGTGTAATAGGATATTATTTTGTTACATTTCTCAATCACATATGTGTAAGAGTAATGCATTTGCTAATGCAACCATTGATGTGGTAGTATCATTCTCTTTGTCAAAAAATAATTTAGTATTTAAGTGGTGATCTTATGTTGATTTTTATACATTCTTTCTTTTAATTTAGAAGCCGGAGAACCCACATTAATAACCATTTTCATCAACGTTTCAAATCCCAACAGGGATCCATCATCAGGAAATTCTTGAATGATGATAGTAGAAGAGGTTTAATGAGGATATTGAAATAGTTTATAATAGTATGAATTCTTAATAAATTGAAGGTCTGTAGCTCTTCTCACTATCTTCACCCTAAATTTTTCGAGTAAAATGATTTCACTCCATGTATCCCCTCTACATAGGTAAATGATTCTAGATTTAAGACATCTATGGTTTATATCTTTTAATTTAGAAGCTAGAGAACCCACAGTAATAACCATTTTTCATCAACGTTTCAAACCCCAATAGGGATCCATGAGATGGGATTTGAAACATTGATGAAAAATGGTTATTACTATGGGTTCTCCAACTTCTAAATTAAAAGATATAACCCATAGATGTCTTAAATCTAGAATCATTTCCCTATGCAGAGGGGATACATGGAGTGAAATCATTTACTCGAAAAATTTAGGGTGAAGATAGCAAGAAGAGATACAGACCTTCAATTTCTTAAGAATTCATAATATTATAAACTATTTAAATATCCTCATTAAATCTCTTCTACTATCATCATTGAAGAATGTCCTGATGATGGATCCCTGTTGAGATTTGAAACGTTGATGAAAAATGGTTATCGCTGTGGGTTCTCCAGCTTCTAAATTAACAGATATAAACCACAAATGTCTTAAATATAGTCTTTCTTTTTTTGAACTAGAGACAACATCATAATGTGGTAGTTTACCTCTTTAAGTTTCCATTTCTTCATTTTATATGTTTAGAACTTTGGACTCTTCATTTCTAAAACGTATTAAATTGTGTTATTTAATATTTTCATGCATGGCCAAGTGTGGTCTCCCTAAGTATTATGGACGGATCATATGTATTTGCTAACTATGCAATATTATGTTTTCTCTTTTTGAATGTCTCTTATAAGTTTTAATAATATGAAATTTGGATGTCTTAAAAAACTAGTCTCTATACCCTTGGAGAACTATATAATGGTGTTGTTAGGAAGATGAAGATTTCAAGGGATGTGTTGAATGGCAATAGGTGGGTATTTTCTCTCTCTTTCATTCGTAGTAAGTTGTAGACATTTTCGTATTATTTTGTTATAAGAAATGACCTTTCGCTTTATGCATGTAGCAGGATGGTGACCATTCAAGGGTTTTGAGTATAGAAATAAAACCAGGATGGAAGAAAGAGACTAAGATAACCGTTCCAGAGAAGGTGATTGAGAGATTATGAGTTGTGGTTGTTGATCATGTATTTGTGATTAATGAGGCATCGCATGATTTGTTCAAATGAGAAGGAAATGACTTGGCGCTTTTCTAGAAGATAAGCTTGGTTGAAACTCTGATAGGATTTGGTATCACATTTCAACATTGAGGGAAGACACTAAATCTTATTTTCAATGAAATTATATACTATATGTATGAAAAGATTAATCCCAAGGAGGGGATTCCCATTGCAAAGGAGCATAATAGGAAAGGAAATTTTAGAATCAAGTTTGAGATTAGATTTCCCTCCAAACTAAGTCCTGAGCAAAAGGCTAAAATCAAGATAATTCTGGGAGGCCATGCTTGACATTGATGTTTCTACTTGTGCCTCCCTTATTTTAGATACTTAACAAGGCTGGAATAGATATAACAAAAATACTTGATCGTAGTTGCGAGTTCCTCCACCAAATTATGAATGCTACCATTTGTGTATCTTCTCAATGAGCTAGTGGCGAGAGTTATATCTACCTTTTCGATTGACTGCTACCATCTATTGAATGCATTCCTTTTATGTGTTGGTTTTGTACAAATTTTTCTATTGCCTAGTTTTTTTGCCAATTTTTAGCCTTGGGTTTCTTGGCATGTCCATATACTATATCCTAAATACCACTATATTGTAATGACATTGTGTGTACCTGCAGATTATGCCAATTCTTATGAAACTTCCTTATTCTTTAACTTCACTGGAGTACAAATGATGCAAGCAGTTCCAAGCTGATGATATGATTTACAAAACTTAGCACTTGCCAGTTACAATGCATATTAATTGTATGATGACTACTGGACTTGCAGTTGTGTCGGAAAGGGCTATTGTTCTTAATAAACTGAGGAATATATTGCAACTTGCAACATTGTAAAGACATCAACAACCAATATTATGTTGTCTTGGAATTAACTTTTCCATAATGTTTCTCTTGCACAATCTTAGATTAATCAAAAATTATTTTTATCTATGAAATGGGTGGTTTCCCCTTACCCTCCAACAATGGAAATGAGGCGGTGAATGAAATTTCAAAGAAACTTTTTTTTTTTATGTTTTGTAACGATAAAAAATCCATTGTCTATTATTTTATATTCCCAAAGTTGCCTCACAACTCAGAATAATTCATTTCCTCTCTATTCAATAATTTCCTTTTTGGCAGAAGGCTCACCCCTAGAGATCTAGATCACCTTTTCCAAAGGTCTTCCAAAGGAAAACATTGATTCATAGCTGGGTTCCTACTAAAATGAAGGGCTTCTTAAAAGAAAATATGTTTACCATCTCACTGCTTTTACCAATTATCTTAAGCTCTACCCCATGTATGATATGTGATGAAACAAAGTTCTATGTGAATTTTCTGGGGAGAAGAGGAATGAGTGTACATGAACCACGTCTTTCCTTACAATTTATAAATAATGATAAATACTAAGTAGATAAGTGCAAGTACCCTTAATTTCCTTAAATGTACTTCTATGTCATGTAAGCTAACTTGTTACAGGTCTAAGTAATTTGTTTATTGGAAAGCACATGAATTGCTAGATAAACATAATAAATGCACAATTGCAAGTATGATATACAATAGATCTCATTTGCATTAGTCACATAGCGGAGGGATAAGCTACATAGGAGTAAAAGGGAAAACTATTTTTAGACACAAATGATTATGTATTGTGTGATTTTCCAAGCCATTTGAGTAGCTATTACCTAACAAAATGATTATTTAATTACAACATTTATTTTCTATCATTACTTATGTGGATCACCTTTCAACAAGGAGGCATCAATGATACTTGTCTAATTCTGCAGGTGGAAGTACTATACTGACCTTTTTGTGTTAGTTGGATGATGTAGGACAGCACGAGAATATGTAGGCATGAATATTTCTCTCTAGAATTTGAAAATTGTTTCTCAAATGAAGGCAATTCCAGTGTTTGTTTTATTAGATTGATGTACCGCTAGAATTAGAAGTGACAAAATATTGCGAAGTCATAATTTCAAACCATGAAATTTATATTGAAGCTCGTCCTAAATTTCAATTTTAGCATTGATTTTTCAATATTATGTCTAAATGAGTACATTTTAAGTCATATACAATGATTTGTTACAAGTGTATATGTTATGTCCCTATACTACGAGAGAAGCCCCTTATTGATATTAGTGCAACCTCCTTATTGTATTGGTGTTCCCATGTAGTCCCCATATTATTATTATTGTGCCACATAGAAGCCCACTATTGTTATTGTTGTGCCCTTACAATATTATTGTTATGTCGACTCTATTTATATAGTGACCCCTTAGACTCCTATATATAGAAAGGATGCCTTTCTATTTGTATCATCCGAGAATTGTTCATTTTTGTAATGTAAAGGAGGTTTCCCCCTTGCAGAGGCTTACTTTGAAGTCGTTTACGTATATTTTCTTCTATTTGTGAGATAGTTGCATAACATTTGGTATACACAAACATCCAGAATTGCTCAAGTGTTGACGACAACACTTTTTGAAGGAGAGGGGCATGTTAGTTCCCTATACTGTTAGTGTATCCCATTATTGTTATTAGTGCAACGCCCTTGTATTGTTGTGCCCATGTAGTCTGCATATTGTTATTATTGTGCCCCACACAAGCCCACTATTGTTATTGTTGTGCCCTTATAATATTATTGTTATGTCAATTCTGATTATATTGTGACCCCTTAGACTCCTATATATAGAAAGAGGGTATTGTCATTTGTATCATCCAATAATTTTTTATTTGTGTAATGTAAAGGAGGTTTCCCCATGGAAGAGACTTTCTTTGAAGTCATTGATCTACATTTTCTTCTATTTTGTGAGTTGGTTGCTGAAAAATATATAATCCCAAATAAGGTTACAAAATGAAAATGACCTTATTATACATTCAAAGATAAACCCATTTACAACTCTTGCCAAATTCTACTGTGTATAGTTCTTGAGAAAGTCTAGAATTGAAATTTTGTAGAGCAAGATTTGAAAATTTGTTCAAGTTTCAGCGATACCAATAATCGTAGGGATGGAAAACTTGAATAATTTTCTCTAAATATAAGTTATATCTTCTTTCAATGATTAAATTATCCTTTAGAGCTGTTAGAGGCTTTAGGAAATGAAGGTGCTCTTGGGCAAGGTGCTTAAAGAAAATTATGAGGATTGCAATTAAATCATTCCATACCTCCATACCTCAATGAAATCCAAAATGTCCAACACCACCAACACTCCCACTTGGTCAACCTTGACGCCCCTAGCAGATATAGAAGGTCACCTCTAGTACAGCCTCAAATCTCCACTTAGCACAAGTGCTCACTACCTGCCCAAGTCACACCCTCTCATAAATGATGCCTTTTTAATCTTCTTAACTCTTGTTTTGGTTTTTAGCAAATTATTTTCTTTCTAGTAAATGTATGGTCAACTAATTAAAATAGAGGTAGTAATTTTGATATTAAATTAAAAAAATTATTTATAAATAAACTAGTTAGAAAAATTCGATTATTTAAATATAAATTGACTAGCCTCATTATCATCATTATAATTTCCCTTGCGACAAATCACAATAGTAATTAAAAAGATGTAAATATAAATTTCATATCAACATAATTTGGAGAAATTAAAAAACAAATGAAAATAAGTTTATTTAAAGAAGTTAAAAAAACAATTAAAATAAATAAACTTAAGTTCATATATATATATATAAACTTAAATACATATTATTTTCCATTAAGTGACGTTCATTAACAGTAAGAGCCATTTAGATATTTTGCACAGTTCCAAAGTATTGGGTAATAGAGGCATGACGTCCCTCTCCATCGTCAAATGTCTCTAAATTGTAGTGACCATGACTAATGGTAGTGTCCATTCACCATTAGAGGCCTGTCTTGCACGTTTCCCATGACCGGCTGTTTAGAAGATACAAGTCCTTGCGAATTTGCGATGACTTAAGTTCATATATATATATATATAAATAAACTTAAATACTTATTATTTTTCATAAAGTGACCTTCATTAATAGTAAGAGCGATTTAGATATTTATCAGAGAGAAAGTAGGGATTCAAACACACAGTACAACATTAGAACTTAACAACTTGTTTCCATTCACCGTTGATTAAATAGGTATTTATATATGACAGAGAAAGTTTTGGAAATTGATTGGGGCAGTGACTTCTTCAGGAAACTTTGCCCATTGTCAATAAATTCTAAAACCTGTATTTAAAACTTCTGTTAAATTCTAGCCGTATATAATTGTAATTAATTCCTTCCAACCATATTTTACATGGTTCTAAAGCATTGAAAAATAAAAAAATTCTGTCCAAAGCATTGAAAAATAAAAAAACTCTTTCCAAAGCATTGAAAAATAAAAGAATTCTAACAGTAGGTAGTTGGAATTTGGAATTAATTCCTTCCAACGATATTTTGCATGTTTCCAAAGCATTGAAAAATAGAGGCATGCCGTCCCTCTCCATCGTCAAATGCCTCCAAATGGTTGTGACCATGACTAATCGTAAGATCCATTCAACATTAGAGGCGTGTCTTGCACGTTTCCCATGACCAGGTGTTTAGAAGATACAGGTCCTTGCGAATTGTTGATATCCATGAAGGCACAAGTTTCTCGATTTATTATGTTACTATTTACATAATTTTGTATATAATTTCTTTTTATTACGTCAGTCCACTACCGTATTTTTGGCTTCAATCTCTGAGGAATGATACACGATTTTTCCTTCACATGGTTTGGATGAGACGTATGTCCTAAGCGTGTCTATGCTCCCAAGGCGTCGTCTTCTGTTTCTTTCTAACGTACCTTATCATTTCACCACACTTT
>APFE030702682.1:0-13444 GCA_000404065.3 Pinus taeda | reverse complement strand
TGCCTTCTGACTTAAGAGTTCTTTCTTGTATTTGATTTGTATTGAGTGTAGCACATGTAGGGCTCTGACCTTTACAGATTATGGTATGTATTAAATGAAGTCTGGAAACGTTTCCATACCCATCGTGGTGGATGTTGGATTTAATATTATTATTTTCTTATTTTAAATATTCCTTCCTCTAACGATTCTATAGATGCATGTTAATTGTTACGAAATATTATATCTTCATGAGTTTGTAAAGTGCCTTTTGAAACATTCTCGACTCTTACAGTTGCCTTGCAAGACAACCCTTTGGGGTTCACTCCATTTTGGGATTGAATTTGTGATATGGATCAACTGTGTAGATTCTAGGTCACTAAAATCTATAGTTGGGATGAGAACTAAGCGGTTATGGAGGTCACTACCCTTCCCTCACACTATGTCGCTCCCCCTGAGTTTAACCTCTCACCCAGTGAGGGATTTTCTCTGTGAGAGAACGTTATCACTTTCTGGTTCGAGCACTAATCTTTGCTAGGTAATTTTGAACCCGTTTACTTTCAATTGTTTAGAATGGTGTTCCTAATTGTTTCTTTTCCCTTCAGCTCAAGGAAATTAGGGCATGTTGTAGGTCGAAGCACTTAATATTTTAACAACACGAGATGTTTGATGGTTATATCCCGAAATTTGGTTCCTAAAGAAGAAACCCTTCTCATTCCTCACAAGGAAATGGTAATATGTTTTTATTAACTTCTAGTTGGAGTGTTTTCTCCTATAAATTGCTAATTCCAGTGTTTTAGTATTAATTTTTCTAAGTATTTCTCATGTGCATAGGATGCAAGGTTGTGACTACTTCCAAAGGGTTATATATAGGTTAATATTCAAAACACTGGTTCTATTCTTATTTCTTTTAGGGTTATTCCATCTCGGTCATAATTCTTTGTTGACTAACTTCTTGTTTTGGAATTCACAACTTCGGATTCCATCTGTTTCCATATACAAAATTTGGCTCAAGGCAACTTCAATCTCGCTATGCCTATCAGGTTTCTATAATAATACAACTTTTGTGGTTTTGGTTACTCCAAGTCATCAAAAAGCTACAACTTATTTAGTGTAGGGTTTATATGTTGAGGTTATGCTGGCCTTCGACCATGGATTCCACTGTGGAATTCATATAATGTATTTGGGTGTCAGCCATGTGGCCTTGAACCCTCATTTGGGCAAAAACCGGTTGACATTATAAAGATTTACATGATATTATTGAATTCAATTTATTTATCATTGGTGTCAAAACATAATTATGATACAATGGTTCTCTCTCACCAGTTTCCTCCACTTGTTCGACAATTAATACTTGCAGCGTTTACTCATATTGTTAATGAATTTTCTCTTGGTCTTAGAGTTTTACGGGCTTTTATTATTGTCACTTTCTCTACTCTGCATTGTCTTGTTTACCTTCATGAACATCATGGATTTGTTCATTAGACAAATGTAAAATCACATTCTTTTTTCTTCCTTTTCTGTTAACCATAATAACTTAGGGTTTATATTTTCTTTTCCATCCTTTGATGGTTGAGTACCAATTCCTGGCTAGTTGCAAACATGTACTCTTGACTGGCAACTTTTATATAGTTAAAGGTATGATCTTGATACTTACGACGTTTGGCCTCTCTTGCAAGTTTTTAAATAGTTGTGTTTAATTAATGAAATATTCTATAGCTTCATTATGTACAACGTGTAACACTTGGTTTCCTTTCTTACAATTATTAATTATTAAATACTTTAACCTAGTTTGCACTAACCATAGAAGGGCTTTGTTTATATGTCATTTCTAGTTTTTCAATTATCATAGTTGAATTCAATCTCGGTGCAACACTTTTCTTTAAATTTGTAGTTTTTTTTCTTTTAACACTAACATAACAAAACTCATATTCAACCCTATTATGTGGACTTATCCCTCTTGCAAATAAGAGCGATCTTCCTAGACTCTAGAGAAATCTAGTAACAAACAACAAGGAATTGTTACCATTCTCTAGACTATGATTGGCTGAAACAAAAACTATGATAGTGACTACTTACCATTTAATCAAAATGATTGATGAAGTCCACTTCAGAGCTTTCAATCAACCACTCCTCCTCGATACTTTAGAGATCTTCCCATCACTTCCCACAACTTCTCCATGTTGTCCTAGCGAAGATCTGCATAAATAAAAACATACACGAGATCAAATCATCTAGTATATAGCACAAGAGGTAAATGAACTAATTAATCCAATCATGTATCATAAATTGATTAATATTCAATCATAATATATGTAGCTAATCAAGAAATCCTTCAAATTGTTTCAACAATGATGTAATTGAGAAAGAAAAATTGCCTTTATAATAATAAAATGGAGAATATTTTTAAAACCATGAGGCCTTGATGTTGCAGGTGCCTTCCAAAAATATCTAGCCCTCTCCTGAAATAAATAGCCTTCCAAACTTATTCTTGTAGCATAAACCTACTTCCAACAATCCTCCTCAATCCTCGAGCCTGGGTTATCTTTACAGTTCAAGGAGACGAAGTTTCATATCCGTTTTCCATGAGATGACATCCACTAATGGTGGGATAGGAGTTCCACAAAGAGAGGGAGTAATTCCATGATAGGAGGGCTCAAGGATAAATAGGAAATCATTCAAAGCTTGTTAGTTGGGATAGATACGATTAATATTGCTTCTAGACTTTACTTTTAATTTTTACATTCATTAAGTCATGTGCGCAGGTCACAATGTAAGACATCGCCTACTTATGAGTAGTTCTTAATGGACTCTTCTGCGTATGCTGAGAGATTGGCTAGAGAACTGCGAAGTAATCCCAAAATAGGGTTTTGAACCATGGGATCTAGGAATTCTACTTTCTTTGGGATAATGTGGATTCTAAATATGCAAGGGAATGCTTTGGGAAACATTTATGGATAATGAAAGATCCAAACTTATGGTCATTTGTCTAATGTCACAAAATAATGTGTAACAAACCCAGTCTCAACCAATATTCACAAAAACAATATTATTATTGCTTCGGTATGTTGGTGAGACCAGTTCTCTTGGACTTGCCATTCATCTATACAGTCTAAATATTAATAAACTAAGGATTGTTATGGATGATGGATAGTTTTTCTCTCATATTTGGAACTAACGTAATTCCATCATTATCCTAGGGATAAAACATTTACATATCCAACAAAATAATAAACAAATATATTGAGAAAATCCATTTCAAAAAAATATTTTCACTTATTTGTTTTAAATAACTAGCTTGCCATGAAAATCACACTGGGGGAAGATTTCTCCACCCAACCAATGAGTACATGTAGCCTCTACTAGATATTTCACTGAGCCAATTTCACTTCTAGAACAATATTTCTTGACAGGGACCATACCAGGTCCACCAAGGGCTTATATAACCACACAAAGTCTTTCCTAGGGTTTCACAAACCTCACTAGTCTAACTTGGAATTCCACTAGCCAGCCAACTCAAGAGTTCATGTTTTTAGCAACATCCTTCCTCTCTCAACAATGTCCTATCTGAGGTATCAACTTTAAATTCCTCTCTTGGGCCTCCTTCAAATACGGTCCAAGTCACTAGGTTGCCTCAAGCTTTTTCCCTCACACCATCTTGGATCCTTTTTCCCCAACTTAGGTGACTTATCTCTAGGGGGAGAAATAATTTTCTTCTAACCATTTGGTAAGTGAAATTCTCATTTAGCATATTTTCCATCCGTAATTTCTATGGCTGACATAACCAATATTATTAATGAAATTTAAAATAACAATAAATGTTTAAGTCTATTACCAATTCATACCAGACCTTCTATATGACCCAAAGTATATCAAATAATTTAACTAAAATTAAATTAAACATTTCTAATTACGTTTTGGGGTATTACATCTTTTTGCCCCCCCCCCCTTTGAGCAAAACACCATCCTCGGTGTTTGTTCCTGGCCCTTTTGAATAGGTTGGGATATGCCTCAATCATGTAATTCACATCCTCCTAGCTTAGCTCTTCTGGGAAAAAATTCTTCTAATTCACTTTAACAATGGTGATATCTCACTTCCATTACATGATTTCTCTCTGATCAAGAATACGCTGAGGTTCAACCAAAATTTCTTCATTAGCTTTGAACTACATTCATAGTCATTATATATATCATTAGTTTCCCATTAATCATTAATAAAAAAAACATATATGAAATTATTTCAACCTTTTATTTTTACCTATACATCCTACTAATTGATAATATGCTTAGGATTATAAATATACTTCTTCAACAAAGAAACAAGGAATGCATTATGTACACATATGTGGCTATGTAAAGCCAATTGATAGATTATGGGACCAATTCAATCAAGTATTTGGAAAGGGCCACAAAATCACGAAGCCAATTTTGACAGCCTCCCCACCTTATGTGGTGTTTTTTTTTTTTACATACACATGTTCTCCCACATGGAATTCCCTATAGGTTTATATTTTTCTGCATAAGTTTTATGTTGATCCCGAGTAACCTTCAAATTCATTCACAATTTTTTCATAGTGTGCTCCATTTCTTTTAACATGTCGGGTTCCAATATTAGTTTATCTTTAGGACTATTCTAGTTAATAGGGGTCCTACACTTTCGCCAATATAATATTTTGAACGGGCTCATTCTCAATGAAGCATGATAACTTTTGTTATAAGCGAATGTGGAGGTAATCTTCCCACTTGGTTGGGTGTTGCATAATGTACATTCTTAGGATATCTTCCAACACTTTATTCCCTCGTTCAGTTTTCTCATCTGTCTATGGATGGTAGGTAGTACTGAATTTCCCTTCAGTGCCTAATCCTATAAAAAAATCCTTCTAAAAAGTAGAAGTAAACTTTACATCTCTATAAAAAATTATTAGGTATACCCTCATGAATATGTTAGCAATTTAAACAATTTTTTAAGTCGACTGTACATGAAAAAATGTGTTGATTTATTTAATTTACCCACAACAACCATTATAGAGTCATTTTTCCTTTTAGACTTAGGTGAACATGTAGTAAATTCCAATGTAATGATTTCCCATTTCCATTCAAGAATGGGTAATGGGTGAAGTAAACCTGTGGGATGTTGATGTTCAACTTTTACCTATTAACACTCCAAAAATTTCGGTAGATATTTTTCCACATACCTCCTGATACCAGGCCAAAAATAATTCTTTCTCAAATCAGCAATTAATTTTTTGTAACCAGGTAGGGAAGCATGGACTTCTGCGATATTTATCTAAAATTTACTGCTTAATAACTTGTTGGTTTGGGACACAAATTTTGTTGTTATAGGTCAGAAAATTATCCTCATTAATTTCATAACATAACCATTTTCATAATTGTTCCTTTGCTTCATTTGTTTCCATAAAATCCAATATCATGGGTCCCTTAGGGTTGCTTCTTTAACCTAATCTATAAAATAAAATTTTACTTGAATATATGTAATTTCATATATACAATTCAACCTACTTAGGGAATCTTGCACTCAATTTTCCTTTCCCTTCAAGTATTTTATATAAAATTTGAATTCACTTATGAAAGCATTCCACCATGTTTGTCAAGCATTAAGGTTGGGTTGTTTAAAGAAACTTGTTAGGCTACTATGATTATTCATTAAGATGAACCTCTTTCCTAACAAATAGTGTCGCCAAACCTGCAAAGCGTGAACTACCTTTTTTCATTCTAATTCATAAGTAGAATATATTTTCTCATGCTCCTTCAAATTCCAAGACTAATAGGCTACCACATGATCTTCTTGCATAAACATACCTCCTACCCCTTCCTAATATCCGTCGATACAGAAAACAAATGATTTTTGGGGGTCTACAATCTTTAGAACAGTGGTTATAGTTAACAAATTTTTTAGTTGGTTATAACTACTTTGACATTTTGTTGTCCAATTAAAATCTTTCACCTTTTTCTACAAAGATTTTATGGGGTAAGTTAATCTAGAAAACCCATCTATAAAGCAGCAGTAATAGCTTGCTAGACCCATAAAGGATCAGATGTCTACAAGATTTTTAGTAATGGGCTATTGCATGATAGCCATAATCTTTTCAAGATATACAATTGTCCCCTCTTGGATGATTATGTGTCCCATGTATTGTATTTGATCCTTATAGAATTCACAATTTCTATTCTTTAAATAAATTGGGATATCATCAATAAACATTAACATGAACTTGTCAAGGTAAGGATGAATTATACTATTCATGAGGCACATAAATGTGGCTGGGGAATTAGTAAGACAAAAAAGCATGACTACAAATTCATAATGTTGAAAATGAGTCCTAAATGTCGTTTTGCATATATCTTCATCTTTGATCCATATTTGATGATTACTTGATTGTAAGAAAGCCATGGAAAACATCATAACACCCTCAACCTAATCAAGTAAATCATCGATCCTAGGTAGTCGGTATTTTTTTTTAATACTTAACTTATTCAATTACCAATAGTCGATGAAAAGCCTTAGTGTTCCATATTTCTTTTTGAGAAAGTGTACATGGGCTCCCGATGGTGATACACTTGGGAGAATATATTTCTTATCAAGCACCTCATGTAGCTGCAATTTTAATTTAGTTAATCTGGTATGTTGATACGATAGGGTGCCTTGGATACTGTGGTGATCCTGAAATTAATTTCATCAAAAATTTAATATCTCGTTTAAGGGGGAACCTAGGGATCCCCTTTTTATATACATCAACAAAATTTCAGAAAATTGGTAGATTTTCTGAGGTAGCTTTGTCATTTATGTAGATTTTGTATCTCCTACTTGAATTGCATAAATTTGACAACCCTTTCTAATGCACCTTCTCAGTTGTGAGGTTTTGATTGGCCTTAATTTTAGGTGTCTTATTATTCCTTGGATTCCTTGCCTATAACCTTCTTCATCAATAAACCTAATAATTTTACTTTTACATTTTATAAGGGACAAATTTTTTTCCAGCAAATCCATACAAATTAAAATTTCATAATAAACTAAGGGAAACATGTTCAAATTAAGTTTTATTAGCTAAACAACTAATTCAATAGGACAATTTTCCACTTTTGTTAGTGCTCTGCTTTTTAGCCTAGTGCCTAACTATATCAGCCAAGGGTTTTTAAACTTGCTTCTTGCAAATGACACAACTCCACTAATTCAGGACTTATATAGCTCAAACTTGCTCCAGGATATATTAAAATGGACACAATATGATAGGAAATCTTACCTTCAGATTCAATCATTTTTGGGTTGATACTCATCCTCATGGTCCTCTAGTGAAAGATTGACCTTGGGTAGAATTCTCACCACCTCTCCCATGGTAGATTCCTCTTGAATATTTGTAGCATGTGATATTCTTCCATGATGATGACAATTTTTATAGTAGTGTGGTTATCCATATCCCCAACACTGTAATCAGGTTTTCTGTAGTTGACCTGGTTAAGGTCCTTTCATCACATCCCCCACAGCATAAGGTGCCCTTCTTAGGATGTACCTACACATAGACGTGATCAACTACTTGAAAATTTTGGTAACTTCTCTTTTTATCAGCATATATTTTATGCCTGCCTTATGCAATGTTCAAATTCATTCTCTCTTTATTCACAACCTATTCCACTTCTTTTACCATATCAGGTCCTAGTATCAATTTATCCTTAGGGCCACTCCAATTGATAGGTGTTCTACACCTATGCCCATATAATACCTTGAATGAACTCATCTTTAGGGAAGCATGATATTTATTATTGTAAGAAAATTATACCAACTGAAGGTATTCTCCGCACTTAGTTCGTTGTTCCATAACACACATCCTCAACATATCCTCAAGCACCTGATTCACTCATCCAATCTTCCCATTTGTTTAAGGATGGTATGTAGTACTAAATTGTATCTAAGTACCTAATAAATCAAATAGAGCTTTCCAAAATGCATATGTACATTTTTCATCTCTATCAAAGATTACCACTTTCGACACTCTACAAATTCTAAAATTTCGTTCATAGTATATGTTAGCAATCTCAACTATTTTATAAGTAGTTTACACTGGAATAAGATGTGCATATTTACTCAATTTATCTACTACTACCATTATAGAATCATTCTATTTCTTATACTTAGGTAAACCAGTGATAAAATCAAGTGTAATAATCTCCCATTTCAATTCCAGGATGGACAATGGGTGAAGAAATCTAGTTGGATGCTAGTATTAAACCATCACTTGTTGACATTCTAGGCACTTCATTAAGCATTCAAATACCTCCCTTTTCATACCAAGCCAAAAATAATATTTCCTCGAAGAAGTGATTAATTTTTTATACCCACAATGAGCAACATAAGGGATTTTATGGGATTCATCCAAGCTTAATTGTTTTAAGTCTTGTTGGTTAGTAACATAATGTGTACCCCTATAAATCAACATATTATATTCATCATTGTGATATCCTAATTTATTTTCACTCTTGTTATATAATTTTGTTTGTTTCAAGAAAAATTGGTACTCTAAATCTCGCAAACCAACATCTTTAAATTTTTTTATAGAATTATTTTTATGTTTGTTAAATGAGATTTCATATAGATAATTCAATTTCCTGCTCAAGGCATCTACTAGTCATAACTCTTTGCCCTTTATATTTTAAATATAAAAGTCAAATTCACTTACAAAGGAAACCCATCGTACTTTCCATGCATTTAATGTGAGTTGTTTAAAATAATTGGTCACTCTACTGTGCTCTGTCATCAACATGGACTTCTTTCCCAACAGATAGTGCCATAACACCTTTAAGGCATGAATGACCATTGTCAAATCCAAATGGTAAGTTGATTTTTTTTCATGCACTTTTAATTTATGTGACTCATAGTCTACAACTCTACCTTCTTGGATTAACAGTCCTCTAACCCCTTATTTACAAGAAACTTTGCAGACCATAAATTATTTGTCTGGGTTTTCATTCCATAGAATGGGAGCTGTGGTAAGTAAGTGCTTTAGCTGGTCAAAATTTCTTTGACATTCAATGGTCCACTGAAAAGCTTCCCCCTTCTTTTGTATAGAGTTAATATGGTAGTATACTTTTAAAAATACTTCAATGAAATGACGATAGAACCCTGCTAACCCCATAAAATATTTAATATTTTCTACATTCTTAGGAATAGGTCATTCCACTATGGTCTTGATCTTCTCTGGGTCTACAATTATTCATTCTCGAGTAGTAAAATGGCCTAAGTATTGAATTTGATCCTGGTAAAATTCAAATTTACTATACTTTGCATATAATTGATGTTCCCTTAAAATTTTCAAAACTATTTTCAGATGACTCTTATATTCTTCCATGTTTCTGGAATAAGCAACAACATCATCAATCAAAATCAATACAAACTTGTCAAGGTATTGATGAAATATGTTGTTTGTAAGGCACATAAATGTCGTTGGAGAATTGGTGAGCCCAAAGGGTAAAATCCTTGAACTCATAGTGCTCGTAGCAAGTTATGAAGGTTGTTTTACATATATCCTCCTCCCTAATTCTGATTTGATGATTTCCAAAGCACGGGTCAATTTTAAAAAACATGGTAGCACACTTTACTTTATCAAATAGATAATAGATTTTGAGTAGTGGGTATTTATTATTAACAGTTAGTTTATTTGATTGTCTAGAATCAATTAACAACCACAATCTACCATCCTTCTTCTGAATAAAAAATAGGATCTCCCCAATGTAACACACTTCGGTGGATATATTATTTATCCAATAGTTCCTGCAACTACATTTTCAATTCTGTTAACTATGGAATACTCATACAGTATGGTGCTCTAGATCCTCGAGAAGCTCCTGCAATTAGATTAGTTGTAAAATCTAAGTTTATCTTGGAAGGAAATCCATGGATTTCTTTAGGGAATACATCAATAAAATCTTGCACAATGGGTAGGTTTTCTAGTGTCACAGTCGTTTCTTTAGAATTACTATAACCCACTTGGACAAAGTTGATTTAAAACCCTTTTCTGATGCACTATGCCAAGTGTGATGGTGTAATTGGCCTTAATTTCAGGGTTCTCTTAATTTCCTAAACTTCTTGTCTAACACCTTCTTTATTAAGGAAACTAATTGTTTTATTTTTACAGTTTATGAGAGACCAATTTTTCTCCAACTAGTCCATGCAAATTAAAATTTCGTATGATCCTAAGGGTAACACATTCATTTTTTCCACTATTGATTCATCTGCCAACACAATAGGGCAATTATCCACTTTAGTTGTCACTCTGCTATTCGTCCCTGTGGCTAACTGCACCAACCATGTTTTTTAGAACTTGATTGTTTGTAAGTGACACTTTTCTATTATTTTAGAAATTATATAACTCATACTAGCCCTTGGGTTAATTAAATTAAACATAATTGGGTTAAATAATTTACCTTCAAGCTCCACCATAGTTAGTTGATATTCCACTCGATGATCTTCTAATGCAACATTCATGTCAAGAAAACTGTTAGGTCCCTATAATAATAGTGATTACCCCATTACTATTGTAGATGTATCCCTTATTAATATTGTTGTGCCCCTATTTTCCCCATATTGTTATTACTATGCCTCATAGAATCCCTCTATTGTTATTTTTGTGCCTTTATATTATTATTGTTAGGTCGGTTGGGTTATATTGTGACTCCTTAGACTCCTATATATAAAAAGGAGGTTTTGTCATTTGAATATTAAAAAATAATCTTTCATTTTTGTAATTTAAAGGAGGTTTCCCACTCGAAGAGGTTTAATTCTAAGGCGTTGATCTATCTTTTTATTTTTTTGTGAGCTGGTTTCATAACATTTGGTATCATAGCTTTGGATTCTACGGTTTCGTTGCTCCAAATAGGTCATCATGATGTTTTTGCTATAACTTTTTTCTAGGACATTTCAGAAGCGAAAAAAAAAAAAACAATTTGAGACGAAATCACACTGAACCTCGAGTCTAAATTTCACTGCTTTTTGCACTATATTTGCAGAGATATGATCTGAGGAATTTGGTCTTTTTCCAGACTGCTGAATTACATTCCAAACAGGTGAGCTGGAGAAAATCATCATAAATTTCTCTCTGAGCATCGGATTGAAATTTCGTAAGAAGGTACAGAAAGATGATAGACTGTAGTTTCTTGTGTATATTTTTCAGAGCCAAAGGTCGAAATAGGGACACGTGGAATGTCATACAATTTCGCTCTACTGAACTAGTCTATAATCAGGTCACTGTGGGAGATTTGGCATAACTCTTCCCTCGAGAATCCAATGGGGATTAGACTGGTGGCATTGGAAATAGGACATAGAGGGCTATTGTAGGTCACAATTTCAGAACTGGGTGATGGGAAATTACAAAGATGCATCAGAGGCAATATCGAGCTCCTATAAAGTGAAAAATGGTGTGTATATTTTTTTACATTTTTTTCTTAAGCTTGGTTTGAAAAATTATTTTGAAGGAATTCAAAGGGCATAGTAGAGCATTATTATCAGTAACTGATGCCTCGAGGAAAGAAAATTCAAACACCTAGTAAGCAACCTGAAAGCTCTAGCATCACTTATGCAGAAGAGGAAGAAATGCTACATGATATATCAAAATTACAAGACCAAGTGCAACAAATTTCACTCTCACAAAAGCCAATAGAAGCTAAGATAAATGATGTGGAATCTAAGATAAAGGGCATGGAAGCTAAGATGAATGGCATGGAAGCTAAGATTGATGATTTGAAGATAGATTTGAAGACAGATTTGACAAATTTTCTACAAGAAATACTTACAAATGGTAAAAGGGTAGTAAAGGAAACTCATGAGAATAAAAGAAATGTTACTGATGATTTCATAGACTCTAATGTTGGATCGAAGACCCACCATATTCCAAAAATTGATATGAGGAAGTTTGATGGCAAGGATCCCGCAACATGGATATTACAGATGGAGTAATTTTTTGATCTCAATAATGTGCAAACACACAAAAGGTACGTATTGCAACTTTATATTTGGAACCAAATTAGTTTGTATGGTATCAATGGCTTTTCTCTCGTAAAAAAATTATCACTTGGGAAATTTTTATGGAAGAATTGATAGCACATTATGAGGATACAAAATGAAACACTTTTTTTGTCCCATTGATAAGTCTCAAAAAAAAGGGTTCAATAATGGAGCACATTGAGGAGTTCCAAAAATTGAACATAAGGGTAAAAAATATTCCAGAGGAGCATAGGATTGATGTGTTCATAGGGACTTTTACAGATAATATCCAACATAATGTTCGCCTTTGGGAACCTGATTCATTAGAGAAGGCATTCAGGTTAGCAAGAAAAACAGAAAGCAAAATTATGGCAACCAGGAAGCATACCACTCACAACTATAAAGATGGAAGTATTGTTGCCCATAGTCTTCCACAACCTATAAGGCTGACATCACAACAATTGGAAGAAAAAATAGCAAAAAGGCTTTGTTACAGTTGTGATAGAAAATACACTAAAGGTCATAAGTGTGCTAAGAAGAAATTATTCTACATAGATTGTGAAGAGGAAGAAGAAAAGGAGCAAGAAAAGTCAAAAGAAGAGGATATACTCCAGGAACAAAGCCTAGATAAAGAAGAAATGAATCCAAACATATCTTGTAATGCATTGGATGGAATTACGACTCCTCAAACCATCAAGATAGAAGGAAAAATCAAGAAGAAAAAGATAATAGTGTTGATTGATTCAAGAAGTACCCACAATTTTATTCATTGTAAGGTAGCAAAAGAATTGAATTGCTTCCTATATCTAGCACCAGAGTGTCAAGTGATGGTTGCAAATGGAGGATCAATAAATTGCTCTAGAAAGTTCCATAATATCAAGCTATCCATGGGAGAATATGTATTGACTAGCCTAATGCATTCCATTCCAATGGGAAGTGTTGATGTTTTACTAGGATTCCAATGACTACAATCCTTTCGTACAATAGCTTTTAATTTTCAAGAAATTTTGAAGAACTTTTCACGAAATTTTCTGCAAAAGGAAAGGAAGTTGAATTAAGGGGTATTGCAGGGAAACTAGGAAAGATAATCAACTCTAACAGTATGACAAAGCTTCTAAAAAAGGAACAAAGAAGTGTAATTTCACAATTATGTTCGCTAGATGTTTCCACATCAAAATCATCTATTTCTCTAGATCTCCAAAAAGTCTTGGACAATCATTCCAAGGTATTTGAGACTCCCAAAGATCTCCCATCTATTTGTGATCATGATCATGCTATTCATCTGATTCTAGGAAGTTTTCCTCCAAACATCAAGCCGTACAGATATCCCTTTGCCCAAAAGAGTGAAATTGAACATATGGTTGTAGAAATGCTAGAGGCTGGTATAATTCAACCTAGTCAAAGTTCTTTCTCTTCTCTAGTAGTATTGGTGCACAAGAAGGATGGATCATGGTGCATGTGTCTGGATTATAGGGA
>APFE030702677.1:0-46805 GCA_000404065.3 Pinus taeda | reverse complement strand
AAGCTTGAAGTCCTGATAATAAAATAACAATTAATTTAATATTTTTGAAAATGTAATAAAAATAAATAATTATTATAAATAATAAAATTAATCTATTAAATGAAGCTGAAGCTTATATAAAATAAAATAATTAACTTTTTTGAAAATTAATAAAAATAAATAATTATTATAATAATAAAAATTAATCTATTATAATTAACGTCTCACATGAAATCATTGTGAAAACAAATCAATCAAACTTGTCACTTCTGGTCAAAAGCCCCCTCTCCTCTTTCTGTCAATTTACACCTGTTTCATAACATACGAAAATAAATAAATTTTCAATCAGAAATTTACTATTAAATATTAAAAACAAAAGTCAATGATCAACTTTAATATCTACATAATATTTTCTAGACTATCGAGGTAAACTAATTAGAAAAACCTAAATCTCTTCTTAAAGCATTTCAAGTTTCAAAAGAGAACTGTAAATGTTATCTCCATATTATATTAAAAAATTATGTAAATTATGTTCAGGGCACAACGGGCTGAGAAGAGTTCTTAATGGCAAACGAAACGAATCCTGTCCACATCAATTGAGGAAGCCACGCCTGAAACCCTATTCGGGGATTAATAAGCTATAAAATGCAATAATATGGCCATTTAAGCGGTTTACACACCTCCGTATTAGCAAATGAATCAAGGTAAGCAACTGAATCCACGCGGACAGCAACTGGGCATCTCTATCCATTGGGCAGAAATCATTATTTAAACGAAAAATAAATAAATATCAACATATATTTAAAACATGTAAGATATATTTCATTAAATTAGATATCATGTTGGCTTTTGCGCTTAAGAGAGTTCCTAGATTCCTCTGATAAAAAATGTTATAATGAATTGGTTATAAAAACATAAGACTATCAAAAAGGTGTGTCAGACTCTCCGATGGGAGGTCATTGCGCCCACAGAAGTCACTCAGGGAAGTAACTCTTCAAATCATTAGGTAAGTAATTTAGTAACTTGATGGGAGAGTGATCGAAGCCCAAATCGCAAGACATACTGAATTCAGTCCTTTTTAGTCCCTGCCCCTTCAGGGCTGGCAGGGACTATAGTAATCGATTTGTAGTCCCTGCATTAGTTTGACGCGATTATCAATAAGGACCGTTCAACTTAATGCAAAGTATTTCGATATGACACATTAACCAATACATTTTAACCAATGACCGAAATCTCCGTCTTATTTGGCCTCAATTCGAGGTATACAGACTCAAAACTTAGGAAAAAGTTTGGACAAGTGCAAAGTGATTAAAACAACCTTCACTTGCATGAAGTAATGCTATCTTTCCATTAGCATTAGTTTGGAACATTTAATGTTAAGAAAATATTATGGCGTATCTTCTTTGAATGCCAAAGTAAGTGTTTTTGTTAACAATTAGACACATGTTATGCCATATATGTGTCAATGTTGATAATTGACAGATCTCTGGCATAGGTGTCAATCAACTAGCCCAAGCCCCTGTAGGGTGTTGAATCCCTGGTGATATGAATCAATGGGTGAAAGAAATGCCGCTATGACTGGGATTGGAACGGGTCCATCTCGAAGTGTTCCTCGATCTTGATCGAACTGTTCCTCGATCTTGATCTGCTGCCAGTCTGCTGCTGGTGGAGACGCTGGTTCTTGCTTATGAATTTTCTCTGATCTGCGGCGGGTGGAGACGCTGGCTCTTGCTTATGAATTTTCTCCTGGAACTGTTTTCAAACTGAAACTCAAACAAGGTAACAAACTAACTATCTCTTTCATTGATGCCTCTCCTACCTTCACTTGCTATATGTAAAATCTTAAATACAAAAATAAAAAAATCAAAATCCTGAGGCATTTAAGCTTGAATTTGAATTTCTATGAAAGCAGTGCTTTGAAAATATTTGAGATATATTTGAAATCAGTGCTTTGAAAATATTTGAGATATTTGATAGTATGGATTCGGTAACCTAAAAAACCAGATATTAAATCTATATAAATTTCTCTTAAAAACTGAGGTATTTAAATTCTTAAAAAGACAAATATGAAATCAGTGTTAATTCAGAAACCTGAATATATGCTTAGGGATGAGATCTTGGAGCTCGAGAAACATTCTGTTGCAGCGCAACAGACAGGAAACTAGACTTGTATCTCTTGGTACTGATCAGATAACCTCCCATTCTTCGGCTTTTATCAGTCTGCACACAATCTCAAATTTATTAGCAATTACATGATTAGTCAATCATATATTGTATTAATCATACTATATTTCCTTACTACAAATATAATAATGGTACTGAGTTTTTTGCATTTAGCAGCATGAATTTCTGTTTCATTACTTGCACAGTAAGGCTGGTTTGGGCTGCCCTAAAACCAGAAGAGAAACCGAATGCTTCTTGGCTTGCTGAAGTATTGTTGAACCTTTGTCCTTAACTCATACAATCATCACTTCGACCTCCACCTGTTTGCAGAATTCAGCTCTCAACAAAACTTTGGAAGTAACACAAATATTGTGACTGGAGAAAACAAATGATGATAAGCACGGTTTCAGAGCATGAATTTACCTCTGGTCTTCGCTGTATGCAAAGGGATTTCAAAGAGTTCAGAAAATTAGGATCAGGAGATTCAATCCCTGCAGACCAAAAAGATTTGCACCGCACTCCATACTGCCACGCAAAAGGCAGCAGAGGATCCCAATCCCGAACCTAGAGGTAAGTCTGAACTCACAATTACAGTCGCCGATTTAAACCTGGGCACTGATCATGTTAGCTGTACATGAAAAAAGTTCCAACGGTGGCTAAAATTTCAAATATGACTGTAGATAATTCCAATAATCTACCGACGGAGAATCTGCCAAAACCCAATACAAGCAGTCCTAAAAACAAAAACGCACAAGTCAGATAACAACACCAAAGCTTACCCAACAATGGAGACGTAGAGAAATAAAAAAGCTGAAACTCCAGTGGAAACGCCAATTACAGCTTCTGGGAATTCTTCTTCATTCACAAGGGATGCAATGCACCGCATAATGTCTGAGGAACAAGATTTGACACAGAGAGGATCAACAACAAATTCTTCCAATGGCTTAAAAGCAGCCTCTATCCTCTTGATTGGCCATTTAAAATGCACATTCACGTCTCTCAAATCAATAGTCAAATGTCCATCTGGGTCTGCTGCAAACAATCACAAAGAGGAATTAAAAGATTAGATTAAAATTCCTTTCAACAGTTTTTGCATATCAAACCAGGGTTATGACTGCAATACCCTTCATATATAATAAATAAATAAATAACTCAAACGCCACTCTAATTGAACAAAATAGTATTGCATATAGACATGAAGGATAACAACTATAACCTGTTGCAGCTGTGGAAGTTTGAATCCGGACTTGTGTGTAGAAGCCCAGAGAAGTAGCTAGAGCAGTGGATCCATGTACCACTGCATGTTCTCCACACAATATAAGTTTCCAAGGCGCTCGCACTGCACTGCTACTTCTTTGATGTTATCCATATTTTGCAAACCCAATTCAAAATATGCAAACCCAATTCAAAATATGCAAACCCAAATCCAGGCTCTGATCGTCAGACCTCTGTACTTCCTAATATACAAAATTTAGATACTTGGTAATTCTGGGAGAATGCTGCCCAAAGTCCATGCTTCTCTGATCAACGCACGCAGTTGTATTTTGAAATTTTCTGTTTTTATTTACGGGTGGTCTAATGCAGTCTACAGACTTGAATGTCAACGCATCTTCGGCAACGCGGCATCGTTGTCCTTTTAACTATAAATCAACATAATTCCCTCCCTGCATCAATTATAGAGACCAAGGTTCGAACCACTATAGTTCCAAACAAAAATCAACTTCCTGCGGCTTATCCAAGCTCCGGAAATGTACAATCTACAGAAAAAATTCACCACTAAAAGTAGAAGGGAATAGCTGTGTAGAAATGCTTAAAATGGCAAAAGGTACAGGACGAAAGGTACAGGACGAGTGGGTGGCATGCAATAACTGCATGTTTTCATTTTCGTGCATCTGTCAAATAACGCAAAGGCAAACTGCCCCTCCAGGTGTCCAACCATCTTATTGGCCGTCTGCATTGTGTTGTTGGAGTCAGCATGCAGAGCGTTTCTTGCATGTCAGAACGCACTCCCTTGCCCATCCATCTAAACCCTAAATACCCGATGTCATAGATACTGGACACATCAAGATCACCATGCCCGATGTCAAACCATACAGATGACTTGCCACACATAAATTAAATCTAACGTTGATTACAACTTTCGAGGGTCTAGAGCCTTCCAGGCCTCGACGACAATGATTGCAGAGGGTATTAGAATAACTTTAGAACTTAAAAACAATGGGTGTCAATAATATAAGCATTGTAAAAAAAAACAAAGAGAACAAAGAACGCTTCGTTCAACGTTAGGTCTCCTTCTGACCTCCAATTCCAATGCTTCCAGACACTCTCCGCTGTGTACTCGTGCTTCGTTACCTGTTCATTTTATTTAATAAATTTGACCATGGTAAATCTAAAACCAATGCATAATACGTGCGGCGGCAAGTATAATAATAAAATACATAACCTAAATTCATCCAAAACTCAAAAGAACAATTGTCATCAATGTAGGTTGTATGGATCTCGTTCTGTCATTTCGTTTTATGGTTTAACCATTTATATTGATAATAAAAATAGATTTTGTAATCAGCATATTAACAAATTAATTTTGTAGTAGATGGAGCATTCAAATAGAAATTGAGGATAGAGGAAGTCTCCATTTCGATTTGAAATGAAGTCATGTTGAGAACATTTTCCGTTTGCCTGGATTGACAGCAATGTTCAAAGTGTCTGAATTTGCAGAATAAGATGATGAAAACTGTTGCGCACTCTATTCTTCATTCATATTCAACTTCATTCATATCCATTCGGGATCAGTATCAATGTCGACCAGGACTAAAGCTCTTAAAACAGGGAACACGCCGTATTCATGGGCTTTGTTGTGCTGCTGCCAAACAGAGTAGTCATAATAAGAACAGGGCTAGGACTCGAGGGAATCGACATTAAATCCTCAAAAGCGTCCAACTCCCACGAAAAAGCAAGGCGAACGGCAGAGCACACAGAAGATAATACGAGTCATCTTCATCATATCCCATTGCCAAGCCCTCCAGCAGGGTTTGTGGTGGATGACTCACATATTGTACCATAATGCAAGGGTCGTTGACGATGTGGACATTGGCGCCTCTGCCATCGATTGTCTTGTAGTTGTTCATGATAAGCTCTTCTTTGAGCTGGATCACCATATCTCTCTCAATTATGATCCACAGAGGCTCCGTTTGAATTACGGCATGGCGCAGCGTACCGGGCCAACTTGAAATCTAGCTCACTAATAATTTGCGAAGATCTCTTGTTCTTTGGATTTCCTCTCTTCCACCGTAAACACACGCGTCTAATACAAAAGATTAAGACAATATACGGCTGCCATATTTGCAACATTTACAGCGCTGGACTTCAAAGCTTTTCCATCTTTCAGTCTAAGGTTTTCAATTGAACATTGAAATGTTGTCAGACGAGAGCAATAATATCAAGATTTTTCTGTTGAAGCTTCCGTCCAAACACTCACAGCAAACCAAAATTAAAAGCTGCAGAAGAGTTATTTACCGCCGTAGCGCTGGATAACAAAGTATCTTTGATCGATCGAACAGATTTCTCGTTTAAAACTGTTTTCAAGACTTTTGTCGTCTGATCAGATCGGGAGTGTCCATTCCAAACCAGAAAAGGGCTGTGTAGAAATGCTTAAACTGGAAAATGGTACAGGACAAGTGGGTGGCATGCAATAACTGCATGTTTTCATTTTCGTGCATTTGTCAAATAGGGAAAAGGCAAACTGCCCCTCCATGTGTCCAACAATCTCACTGGCAGGGTAAGGCGATACGCAATAATTCTATTCTCCCTATATCCGATCCTGCTGAAGTACAACTGGATAATCGGCCAACCATCTGGCGCCCGCTGGATAGGCAGCTCTTCCCGTAACCCTACCACGATTGGATCGATGGCTTTTAAGCTACATTAACAACAAGCTCCAGCGCCGCTTCCCACTCAAAGCAGGGACTAGCTGCTACGCAGCCTCCCTTGTTTAATTAATAGCGATGTACATCCATTATAAGTTTCAAAACCCATTGTACCATTCAGCATGTTTTACATATGTTACAACATTTGACCTGTTTTTATTTTATCAGGGCCAAATACTGTTTCTAAACTAACTGATACCGGCCATGACACAGAATATTCCCCTTACAGGATGACAGAATTATTCGACATGTAGCATATAGTGCCGAGTAAAAGCCCCTTTGTCTATCCAGTAGTGTGACAACTCAGTTTGGAGAGCATCAGACTGAAGATCGGAAGGTTGCAGGTTCAATTCATACTAGCCACATTGCATTTTTGTAATTCATTATTCAAAAAGTTGGTAGAACTGAATAGATAAATAAAGGAAATCCAAAGAATTACTATGACAAAAGAAAAGCTCATTCTACATGGCAAACTGCAACACTCAAGATCTGTCAAATACTTTTAACAGAGGGTGAAACTAAATGATTTCATTAGTAACTTAAATTTGTCTACCAGCGATTCTCTATGTGTATTTCCATTTATCCCAACATCATTCTGGCCAAGAACGCAAGGAACCTGAAGCCTGACAAATTGCTTCTAATCAAATTGTGATCAAGGAACCTGAAGCCTCACAATTTTCTGTCATCTGCCTCTGTATTTCACTCTTTATTCCTGAATTTTACTCCTTACTTGACTGGCCAACTCCCAAGAATGTGACTCAGTTGAGAGAACTTTAATATGCAATTTATATAGCAAGTTTGTCAAAGGTTCCGGACACATCATGGCACACCTCACATATCTTACCACATTATGGCACACCTCACTGATCTTACCAATAAGGATCAATTAATGGATGGAGGCTGCAAAGGGGCTACCTTCTTATCTATGCAAACAGTAACACTCAAGCAGGCATTTGTCAAATACTTGTAACAGAAAGTGAAACTTAATGACTTCATTAGTAACTTATGTTTGTCTAAAATTGATAATCTCTGTACATTTTCATTTATCCAAACATTATTGTGGCAGAAGACACATGATACTTAAAATGAAAAATGAAAAATACTTTACGCTCCCTATATCAAATTGTGATCAAGGAATCTAAGCCTGACTATTTTCTCAATCATCCAGGGCTTGCTCTATTTCACTCTTTCTTTTTGGATGTCACTGGCCAACTCCCAAGAATGTGACTTAGTTGAGCCACATTTTCATTTATCCCAACTTTATGCTTCCTATCAAATTGTGATCAAGGAATATGAAGCCTGGCAATTTTCTCAATCATTCAGAGCTTGCTCTATTTCACTCTCTATTTCTTTAATTTTTACTCCTTGTTCCTCGACTCGCCAACTCCCAAGAATGTGACTGCGTTGAGAGAACTTAATAGAATATGCATTTTATATAGAAAGTTTGTCAAGGGTTTTGGAAGCATCATGGCACACCTCACTGATTTTACCAACGAGGATCAATTTAAATCAGTGGACACGGCAAAGGGACTACCTTCTTATCTATGCAAAATGTAACACTCAAGCAGGCATCTTTCAAATACTTGTATCAGAATGAAACTGAATGACTTCATTAGTAACTTAAGTTAGTCTACAACTGATTATCTCAGTATATTTCAATTTATCCCAACATTATTGTGGAAGAAAGACACATGGTACTTAAAATGAAAAATAGTTAGTTATGCTTCCTTCCTATCAAATTGTGATCAAGGAATCTGAAGCCTGAGGATTTCCTCAATCATCCAGAGCTTGTTCTGTTTCACTCTTTCTTTTTGAATTTTTACTCCTTATTCCTTGACTGCCCAACTCCCAAGAATGTGACTTAGTTGAGAAAAATTAATAGAATATGCAATTTATATAGGAAGTTTATCAAGGGTTTTGGAAGCATCATGACACACCTCACTGATCTTATCAATAAGGATGGATTTAAATGGATGCAGGCTGCTAAGGGGCTACCTTCTTATCTATGCAAACTATAACACAAGCAGAAATCTGTCAAACACTTACAACAGCAAATGAAACCTGAATGACCTCATTAGTAATTTAAGTTTGTCTACAATTGATTTTCTCAGTATATTTCCACTTAACCCCAGGCATTATTGTGGCCAAGGAGATAGAATCCTTACAATGAAAAACCATTAGTTTTGCTTTGATCAATGAACCTGAAGCTTGACAATTTTCTCAATCATCTAGAGCTAGCTTTGTTTCACTCTTTATTTCTTGAATTTCACTTCTTATGCCTGGATTAGCCAACTCCCAGGAATGTGACTCGCATGAGAAAACTTAACAGAATATGCAATTTACATAGCCTGTCAAGGGTTTTGGAAGCATCATAGCACACATCACCAATCTTACCAACGAGGATAGATTCAAATGGATAAGGATGGATTCAAATGGATGGAGGCTGCAAAAGGGCTCCCTTATTACCTATGCAAATTGTAACACTCAAGCAGGCATCTTTCAAATACTTGTACATAAGGTGAAACTAAATAATTTCTTTAGTTCCATTTATCCCACCATTATTGTGGAAAATAACACACACCATATTTAGAATGAAAAACCGTTTAGTTTTGCTTCCCATCAAATTGTGATTATCAAGGAACCTGAAGCCTGACAATTTTCTCAATCATCTAGGGCTTGCTCCGCTTCATTCTTTATTATTTGAATTTCACTCCTACTTCCTTGATTGGCCAACTCCCAAACATGTGACTCAATTGAGAGAACTTAACAGAATATCAAATTTACATAGGAATTTTTTCAAGGGTTTTGGAAGCCATGGCACATTTTCAATTATCTTACTAATAAGGATCGAGTTAATTGGTTGGAGGCTACAGAGGGGCTACCTTCTTATCTACGAAAACTCTAACACTTGAGCAGCTATCAATGACTTTATTAATAACTTTAGGTTTTCTATAATTGATTCCCTCACTATTTTTCCCTCAAATTGCGATCAAGGAGCCTTAAAGCCTGATAATTTTCTCAATCATCCAAGGTGGGCTCTCTTTCAATCTTTTTTTCTTGAATTTCACTCCTTATTTCTAGACTGACCAACTCCCAAAAATGTGGATAATTTATATAGGAAGTTTTGTTTTTGGAAGCATCATGGCACAGCTCACAGATCTTTACCAATAAGGATTCAGATCTTTACCAATAAATATTAATAGAAGGTAGGGGGGGCTACCTTTTGACAAATGAAAAAGACCCAGCTATATTTCTCATAGACTTTTGAAGTGAAATATGATGCTTTAGGAACTGGCATGAACACAGTGGACAATGGATGGAGGTTGCAGGGGGGCTACCTTCTGACAAATGAAAAAGACCCAGCTGTATTTCTCATAGACTTTTGAAGTGAAATATGATGCTTTAGGAACTAGCATGAACACAGTGGACAATGGATGGAGGTTGCAGGGAGCTACCTTCTGACAAATGAAAATGGCCCAGCCATATTTCTCATATACTTTTAAAGTGAAATATGATGCTTTAGGAACTGGCATGAACACAGTGGTCATGCAATTCATTCAGTAGCCTATTGTGATTGACAAGGAGAAGTTCTTATGCATCTATGATTAGGAAATGTTGAAGCTTATGTTACCGAAAAATTCAAGCCATATTTATTCGGACAGCCCCTCAAAATCATCAATGAATAACAGCGCACTTCCTTATTATAGGCATCCACAATGGTTGGATATTATAGGAGGGAAAAAGAATATGTGGGTGAATTCATCAATGGATAACCTGGCACTTCCTTATGGTAAACCCCCACCATGGTTGGCTATTATAGGAAGGAAAAGAACATGTGGGTGAATTCATCAATGGATAACCGGCCATTGTACCATAAGAGGTATCCACCATGGTTGAATATGTGGGTGAATTCTTTTTGGATATTATCATGACCGTTAAGTCCTTAAGCTATCCATTTTTCAGCAAATTCATTCATGGATAACCGGGCACTTCTTTATAGATAAACCCCACATTTGTTATAATAGAGAAAAATGGATTGTTGTTTGGGAGTCTTTTGATGTAAGAGAATGTTTCCTTATGTTTGGGAGATAGGTTAATTGCTTTGGCTTGACTACTTCTATCCTTAAAGGAATATTATCAATGGTTACAAGATATTCCATTTTTACTCTCCAATACTAGCAGTCATTGGCATACATAAACACACTAGAAACACAAGGAGGGAGTTCGGTTGTCTCCATTTAAGATCAATATGCAAGGGACTGCAGTTCTTAAAGACTAGTGTAGTACTCTTTTATATTGAGAAATATAAAAGGCATTTTTATAGGCCTGGGCTGCAGCAATGTTTGCAGTAAACTGAATAGGAAGGAAAATGTCGGAACTACAATCCTTTTTAACCTTTTCCAAACCATTAATGTAGGTACTGATTTTGGACAAATACAGGTGAATCTGCTTCAAGTAGTCATTGGCATACATAAACACACTAGAAACACAAGGAGGGAGTTCGGTTGTCTCCATTTAAGATCAATATGCAAGGGAATGCAGTTCTTAAAGACTAGTGTAGTACTCTTTTATATTGAAAAATATAAAAGGCATTTTTATAGGCCTGGGCTGCAGCAATGTTTGCAGTAGACTGAATAGGAAGGAAAATGTCGGAACTACAATCCTTTTTAACCTTTTCCAAACCATTAATGTAGGTACTGATTTTGGACAAAGACAGGTGAATCTGCTTCAAGTTAATATTATGTAGAATAAAAAGGAAACTGCTCATTCGAAAAAATCACAAACCTACGATTTTCCTTTTCCTGGCCTTAGACTAAACAAAGGTGCTAACCACTGCCAAGTACCTAGGTCACCCCCTAGCAGACATATTGTTAGTTCATCCCAAGAAACTTGCTTACACTTACATAGGTACTAGGTACATAAATAAACACACTAAAACATTAGCAAGGAGTTGGGCTCTATCCATCTAAGATCAATATGCAAGGGAATGCAATGCTTATAGACAAGTGTAATAATCTCTTAAATTGAAAGATATAGAAGGCATTTTTATGGGCCTGGGCTACAAAAATGTGTAGTAATCTCTTAAATTGAAAAATATAGAAGGCATTTTTATGGGCCTGGACTACAAAAATGTTTGTTGTAGACTGAATAGGAAGGAAAATGTAGGAACTACAACCCTTTTCAACCTTTTCCAAACCATTAATTTAGGTATTGATTTTGAAAAAAGATAGGTGAATCTCCTTCAAGTTAATATTCTGTAGAATAAAAGGGAAGGGCCTAACCTGACCTACTCATTAGAAAAAATCACATACCTACGATTTGCCTCGCCTTAGACTAAACAAAGGTGCTAACCCATGCCAAGTATTTGAACCCTCTTTCCTTAGCTATGCTAGGTCACCCCTAGCACACCTACTGCTAGTTGATGCCTGGCAACTTGCTTACACTTAGGTAGGTAAGTATAATTTTCTAAATAGGACTTAATTCAAAGTGTCCGCTTGCATAATGAGATCTTGCCTAATCTAAATGTCTTCATACAAGTCTTGTCTTGCTTTAAGTGTGCTTTTGCCTACTTGATGTGTTTCCATCAGATGCAGGTGTCTATCAGGTCTCATTCCATCTATCTTAGATGGCATACCAGCACTGTTTCTCTAAGACTAGTAAGTCTATCGATGCTCCCTAAAAGCACTTTGCTCAAGCTGGTTGAGAGAACTAATAAATGGACATTGATGAATATGGTCATTGATTGGTTAATAATCTCACCCCAAATGTGTGTTATACTTTATAAGCTCAGCGTGGCCTCAATTGTGGTTCGCTCAGCTAAATAGGGACAATGACCAAATTCTGTTTGCAAAATGTCTCACCCCAAATGAGTGTTATACTTTATAAGCTCAGCGTGGCCTCAATTGTGATTCGCTCAGCTAAATAGGGACAATGACCAAATTCTGTTTGCAAAATGCAGAAGCTAAGAGAATTATACTAGAATTGGAATAAAATTTAACTTACTTATTCAACTTCTACAAATAGTGTCTAAAAAAATTTCTGGAAACTCAAACTGTCTAGAAAGAAAATTCTGGAAACCCAAAATTTTCTTTGGGTTTAGGATGGTTTTAAGCTCACACCTATTAACTGCTATAGGTCACTGAATGTTTAATAATCTCACCCGGAAATATGTATTAGTTTATAAGCTCAGCCCATTAGTTTATTAAGCTCAACATGGCTTGGACTCGGTCACAGCCTAAATAAAATACTGTCAATGACCAAAATCTGGAGAAAAAAGAATTATAATAAAATTGAAATAAAAATTTACTCACACATTGAAAGTCTACAAAATGTTGAAAGTCTACAAAATTTACTCAGCATCAATAACCTTATTGAAGATAACAGTACTAAAAAATAAAACCCGAAGACATTGAATAACCACTAAAAACATCAAAGATTAGGAAAATTTTCCCATCATTTTGACTGCATAGTACAGGTGTATCTAAACCCTAAATAAAGAAAGGCCAATGACCAAAATATGTTTGCAAAATGCAGGGAGAAAATGAATTATAATAAAATTGAAATAAAATTTTACTCAGAAACAGGGTCTAATTCTTTTTTATAGAAACCCCAAATTCCTTCATAAGATTTAAGGATTAGAAGTTTAGAAGGTTTTATGCTAGCACTAATCAGCATCAATAACCCTCTTGACAACAACCAGTACCAAAAAATAAAACCCAAAGACATTGAATAACCAAGAAAAACATCAAAGATTATGAAATTTTTCCCAACCTTTCTGTATAATACAGGTATATTTAAACCCTAATCTTATTAAGCACACCTCCCTTGTACTCTATAAAAACTAATAAAAAATAATTAGATATAAGAGATTCCAAAAGTTAATGGTAATAAAAATTAATTAGATAGGAGAGAAACCAAAAGTTAATACTCACCTGCAACCTAAAGAATACAGAGCATATGTGATGTAATTCTTCCTTCCTGATAGTATCATTCTTTCTTCCTGGTCTTATAGTTCTTCCTTCCTCTGCACTTTGATCTGCACTTGAAAAGTAAACAGGACAAGTTAATCCAAAAAACAAGATAAAATATTCTACAAAATACTCATATATCCATAAGACATAAAACTGTACAATTACCATCAAAATATTAAATAACATAAAATAATATATACTTCTCAATCTTCACCATTAAATCAGTAATCCCATTTCATATTAATTGCAGCATCACTCTCCTTCTTGACCCCAACCTCATCAAGCCAGAACCAAACAAACAGCAAACAAACCAAATCTAAACCAACACACCATTTCAAAACAAAAAGAAATTAACAACCAAAAAAACCAAAAAAATGCACAGGCAGAATTCAAGGTATAAACAAGTAAGCATGGCCATGCTCCAAAAAGAAAACACAGTATTAAAATACACAGAATTTTAAAGCACAAAATTCTACTCCAATTTCTAATTTCTTCTCCTCTTCTCCAACAAACCCAAAATCTGTTCTCCTCTACTCCATGGAAGGAAGGCTACTCTCCACTCTTTCTGCTTGCCCACCATCTCCCAGCCATGGAAGGCCAATACTTCTCATACTCCCTACTCTTCCTCCTGCCCACCATCTCCCAACCATGGAAGGCCTATACTCTCTACTCTTACGCTTGCCCACCATCTCCCAGCCACGGAAGGCCACCATCTCCATGGCTGATACTCTCCACTCTTCCGCATGCCCACCATCTCCCAGCCACGGAAGGCCACCATCTCCCAGCCATGAAAGGCCGATACTCTCCACTCTCCGGCTCGCCACCCTCTCCCAACCATGGAAGACCGATACTCTCCGCTCTTCCTCTGTTTGTCCGCCAAGCTTGCAAGTGCGGTTGCCCTATTCATTTTTCATATTCTGTGTAAATGTGATAATGATATATCGGATCTTAGGGATTTCAAATGCATTCGAATTTTTCCCTCTTTCAAATCCGCCAGCTGCGCACAGAGCCCAATGTAGCCGTAGAGATTGTTAAATTTTGAAATACACCCGCTCCGCACTGAGCCGTGATGGTAGATTTGGAAGGACGTAGACATTGTTTTATTTTGACTTAATAAAAATGCCGCTTCAAAATAATAAAACGTGACTCGTTATAATAAAAATGTTTATAACATAATTTTATTATCATAAAATCTAACAATAAATCAATAATTAAAATTATTTTATTAGAAATGTAATATCAATTTTAAAAGGAAAATATAGTTAAAATACTAATTTTATTATAATTGTTTTATTAAAAATGTGATATCAATTTTAAAAGAAAAATAGAGTTAAAATACTAATTTTATTATAGTTAAATAATTAAAATAAACTCCTTAAAATTTTATTAAAAAAAATAATAACATATTAAATATCAAAATATAATATTTTATAAGGTTAATTAAAAAAATAATTTAATTTATATTTTTAGAGGAAAGGTTTATTTTAAAATAGAGAATTTGTATAAAGAATTATTGCTGATTAGTTTTTTTAGAAAATCATAATAAGAGTTTTGTGATGAAATTTTATTAATGTGAAATTAACTTACTCATTATTTATACTTTAAAATATTAAATATGTCAATTTAAACTAGCTCCTCAATTTGTTTTTCCCAACATAATCTCTTTTGTAAGGAATTCATTGTTTTTTTTGTAAGATTGAGAGTAGTATCATTTTCAATTGTAAAAAAGAACCTAGCTCCTCAACAGAGGATGCTTTATATGTATAAGGAGAAATTGAGGATGGGATGTATGTGATGATGCATTGTCTTATCTATGAACAAGTATGACATAAAAGATACTCTATTCAACATAAAAGTTTGAGTAGTTAGTATCTTCAACTTCATAAGAAGATAAATGGAATGATATGAATGATACATTAAAACACGACCTGAAAATCAATATAATGTTAATGTAAGTTGACACATGAAAGGACATAAAAAAAATTGTACTAAATGTAAATTTTGTAATTCTTAATCTTGTAAAGAATATCTTATGACTATAAAGAAAAATATTCTTGTCTTTTTTGTTTATGTAAAAAAATAATAACTACCAAATATAAATATTTGCTTCTACATATCTACCTTTTGTAATGGGTGCTTACACGGAATTGATGGTAAAAAAAAGTAGGTGTAGGAATGTGTACACACACACATACAAATGTGTTCATGTTCTTAGAAACATGCATGTTTTTGTGATGCTATGGTCTCAATATTCCCGAAACCATTATGTAGGTTTTCCAACTTAGCCCCAAGTCATTTTTTCTAGAACATGCACACATTTCTATGCACATGCATTCTCCTAAGAGTTGAAGAATCTAGGGCAGTTAGCATTAGTAAGATTCTTCTAGACTCAATAAAAATTTGTGAAGTGCTTTTACAATTTATCTTAGCTTGATCTTCTTCTTATTATTAGTGTGTGTGTTTACTTCATCAAACTTCTACCAAAAACAAAGAGACAAGAACACAACATGTTGGCATTCTGCGAGGGCTAAGACCTCTCCCTCATAGAGAGGAAAACCCACACAGGATTCTTCTTATGGAGATTCAATTGATGAACACTAAGACCATAACCCTTGACCTACTAGGCCACTCCAAGACCAAGTCACCAACCCTCTTCTTGTTGTTGAGGTCAATCAACACTGCTACTTCACTGAATTCTTCATTATTGCTGCCCTACAAGGTCATCACTGAGATCTAATGTTGCAACACTATTGCATCTTCATAGAGATCATAACAATGAGATCTTATACTAAGACATGTAAATATAAGAGTGTTGCATCTAGATGGTCTTCCATCAATATCATGATTATATTTAGAAGTATGTCAAGATAGTAGATATCCTTATCACAAATATATTGAGACTTATGACAACATCTAGAAGTATGCCGAGAGAGTATCACTTAGATCCTCATCATAATAATTAAGTCAAGAACGTGACTATGTTTTTCTTCCCTGCACTGAGATCCTTATTGTTACATCTATGCTGAGACTATCACCACCAAGAAGGTTACACTGTAATTACATATTGTAATCACCACCGAGATTTCAAAAGTATCTGAGATCCTGTACTCACTCTACCCACCGAAAATTACAGTGAAACTGAGTTCCTGCACCCTATTGTACCCATCCGAAATTTTATACCTCTGTACTCATCCAAAGTTGTAGAGATGTCTAAATTTTCCTGTGTTTTGCAGATACCCCAACTAGGTATATATAGTGGTTTGTCTTCCATATTAACCGACGTGTCATTGTGAACCGTGGTGTTTACTTATTGAGTCGACATGTCATCTCTATATATTATTTAATATATATTTGCAAGCCAACATGATCTATTTTGTTTGCAAGCTTCTTCCTTGAAGGATGGTGCTTCTCTTGGAGGATTGCTTGACACTAGGTTGACTTATGTTCATATAAATGCTCAAGAAGAGCTCTTCAATATAATATTGACTCTTTGACTTTCCTATACCTATAGAATGAGAAAGAAACTCATTCAGATAATTTATAAAAATAATAATTCTTTTTATTGACAAGTACAAAGATCAAAATTACATATGGAAAATGCCGAACCTAATTACCCTTTTTCTTCAGCACTTCCTCTTAACGAGGCAGGTATTTACAATGGCACTTGGTTATTCTCAATCTGAAGAATTTCTCATAAGAAGAATCAGATTCGTAATCCCATCTGTATAGCATCATATCAATCAACATTCTCATAGTGTAAGGGCTTGACTAACAACTCCATCTCTCCATGAGACCATGAGCTACAATGCTGGCGAGACCAATAATTTATAGACACCTTCATCATTGTCTCTCAAGGTACATACCCACTTGGGTGTTCACTGAGTATGACCTTCTAGGACTATTCTTATCTTGGGTTCCCAACCCTCAAAGAATATCGGTCCTCTTGCCTACTCTTATATTGGATGCCCTACACATCCTCAAAGAGTATTGGATGCCAGATGATTACCCAATCCTCCCATTATTTCTTCCCAAGTGAAGACAAGAATGTTGTGTCTATAATGTGTCTATATTTCCATTCATGGCCTTCGTCTAGACTTAAGGTTGTTAGTCCTGGTCTAGTGCATGACACATGAAATGGAAAAACACAATTTTTACTCCTTTGTAATCATGGGTGATCTAATTCAAACTCCCTCTTGATCAAGGACCTGTCAGAGCTCCCTCTTATCTAGGGACTCATTTATACATCTGCAGCTTTTTCTTTGTGGTTTCTTCAGCAGCTTGATCAACTTCTCTCCTTGATGTCATGAAATTTAGTTGAGCTTCTTCCATGTAGGGCAACAACCATTGATTACTTTCCTCTCACATCACATTCACCTCTTGATGCACTTCACATCTCAAAAGCCACTCAACATGTGCAATTACTTGTTTAGGAGTATTTCAAAAATGTCTCAGAAGATACAATTGAAGGAAAAAGAGCACTCTCCAAGCCTATTCCATTATAATCTCATCAAAACTATTGTCCTTCATCAGTTGGCAAAGAGGGGTATGGCTTGGGAAGCCTTCTTAGAAAAAGCTCTAAAATGGCATGAGGAAAATGTAGCATCTCAGTCCACGAGCACACCAAAACAACAAACATAGATGGGATCATCTAGCAAACTAGCAGAGAAGATTCAACTACCTAGGCCAGAGGTTACCAAAGTGTACAAGAAAGGGCAGAGGCTTGTGTTTTCTTCTCACAAAGACAAAGGGGGCAAGCCTTCTTCATCGACAAAGCAGGCATAAACAACAAAGGGTAAGAAGACACTTGAACATGAATTAGGGATCATTGATCTAGAAAAGGAAAATGAGATTTCAATCATGAAGCAGACCATCAGAGACAAGGAATACCAAATCAAGGAGTTGGAAATAAACATGGAAAGAGCCAAGTTCATTATATCATTCCTTGAACAAGAAAATAGTCAACTCAAGGCAAAAGAGTTGATCAAAGAAAAGGAAAAAGCCAAGTTATTGCAACAAGTTGGAAAAGCTAAGGAGATCATATAATCAAGCGAGCCTGAAGGATCAAAAGGTACAAGAAAGAGGAAAAGACCAAGAACCAGAGGTCTCAAGGAAGCTTTGCAAGAGGAACAAAAACAAATATTGCTCAATGAAGACCTTGACCTAGAAGATAGGATTGCCCTTAAGGTACACCAAGATAAAGAATATTGGCTCAACAGGGTGAATGAACATTTGGAAAAGCTCCTGGAGAAGGAAAATAGAGATAATCAAAAGCTCAGACACATGGCTCATCATTATCAAGCTCAAAACATGATCACCAATGTCAAAGTGAAACAACTAAAAAACAAGCTCAAGGAGACCAAAAAAGAGCAAAAGGATGAGGGAAACTTGGAGATGCTTTTTGAAGCATCCATGAAGCTTTAACAAACTCATTTTTACACCTTCCCTCCAATTTTGAGCCAATTCTGAGCATTTTGAGTTTTTTAAGCATTTTTGGTCTAAGTTCAAAAAATTGGCCTTTCCAGAAGCACAACGCCTTGGCTCTGTGCTTTTTCCCAAGACATCCATTTGAAGAAAAGTTTATATTTTTGGAAAGTTCTTGGCATCCTCTAAAAACCCATTTGCCCAAATTTTGCAGAGGTGGCTTATTTTGGGAGAAAAGGG
This sequence comes from Pinus taeda, assembly GCA_000404065.3. Taxonomy (NCBI): domain Eukaryota; kingdom Viridiplantae; phylum Streptophyta; class Pinopsida; order Pinales; family Pinaceae; genus Pinus; species Pinus taeda. The sequence goes on along the minus strand of APFE030702677.1, from coordinate 28,105 downwards.
CAAAATAGTGGCAAAAAACTAGCATTCTTGACCATTTTTTGACAGGTGTTGCGCTTCTGCAATGACCTTTGGAGAATGGATTTTTGAAGGTCTTCCCATACTCCAAATTCAGAAATTCAAATTGTTCTGGAAACTAGACTTGAAGGGCTAGTTGAATTTGGCGTTGCGCTTCTGCATTTTCTGTGTTTTTATTGTAAAATTTCACTGTGTAAAATTTCTAGTTTTTAGTTAGACTTGGTCAAAATCAAGATTCTCTTCGTAATGACACAAGTTACGAGGCTAAGTGATGTAGGCATGAATAAATGTATATCATAGGTTGTTTTTTATGTTTATTAGGCCTCATAAAAGAAGTAAATTCCTAATCAAACTCTTCATGAGGTGTTTGAGTTGCACCTTCTCACTCTCACCTATTAGTTGAGAGAATCTTGGAGTCAGTTCCTCCATCAAGGAATTCGACTCCTGAAGGTGGGAAAGTGGTCTAGGATAGTCTATAAGTACTATTTCACCTCAGGAGAAGAAGGTTGATCTTTTTGTAAAGGAGGCTTGCATTGTAATAATCTTTTAGCTAATACAGACACAGGTTGCAACTTTTTTCAAGGAACTCTAGCCCAATGAGTTCATGGTGTTTGTGCTTCACTCTTTTTGTTTTATCATGGTCTCAACATCTTAACATACATTATATTTCTTCTCTTTATGAATACCTTGTGATAAAATACTCAGAATTATTGTTTTTTCAAGCTATGTTATCTAGGTTTTCATGGTTATATGTTTTGTCTTCTTAAGCTAATGAAATCATTTTTTAATGCTCATTAGTTTTCTTCCATTCTATATCCTCTATACTATACTGACAAATACTCCAATTACACCATGGCTTCTGACATCTAGCTCCTTCTTATGCTTGCTCCTGTATTCCCATAGCCTAGACCTACTTGTAGCTCCAAACCCTAAGTTCATCAAACCCTTTAAAAACCAAAATTTCACAAACAAATATACATATCTAGCCTAAGATTCATTTGCTTTAAATTCATATCATTGATAAGAGACTTATAGAGATCCCTATCATGCTCAGTAGGGCTAGCTACTGAGCTAAAGTGGTTAGAGGTTACCCTTGTCGATTTCCTTTTCAGCCTAGAAGATTGTAAGGACTAACACTTTTGGCGCCGCTGCCGTGGAGAGATTGTTAAATTATCCCTGGGAAAAATTTTAAGAGCTTTCAAGAACTGGTTTTGTATCTCTTAGTTTCCAGTATTCGAAGATAAGCTGAATTCATAAATCTCATCAGTTTAGGGTGTATACGTTTTGGCGTCAAAAGGCATACCAGGTCAAATCCTGACCCAAATTCACCCTTTATTGTTGAAGGCCTTGAAAGACTTCTCATAAAACTTAGACTACCTGTCACTAAGGGTGCAGTTCAAAAAATTAAAAGAACAACTTCTCTGCCTAAAAACCTATTCGCCTTTGAGCAAATTCCTTTTGAAGAGCAGATAGAATTATCACTTACAAGGTCTAAGTCTGACTCCTGCATCTCTGATACAACACTAGAACCTTTAAAGGTTGAAATTCACTCTCTTTCCTCATAATCTTTGTCTGTTAAGACTAATCATGAATTGTGGTTAAACTTTGATAAGCTTCAAAGCTTTGCTGACCAACTCCAAATCACAACCAAAAAAAAATTTGTTCAGTACCAACTTGAATACTTAGCCACAGCTTCATCCTCTTTTACACCTCCAAGCTCATCTACCACCTCTCCTAAAGCTTCAATTTCATCATCTTTCTTGCCTCCTCCATTTGTTCCATCCTTGCCTCTACAACCCATTTTAGTAGTTTCATCATCTTCATCACAACCTTCACTTACACAACCCACTGTAACACCTTCACTTACACAACCCATTGTAGCACCTTCACTTCCTCCAGCAATCATGGAAATATTTGCGCCTCTTTTACTGCCTACTCAACTTACTGCTTTTCCTCAGAACTATGGTCAAATACTTCCTTTGTTTGATGGAAGTGTAGAAATTACAACTCAGCAGCATGTTGACAAGTTAATAGACTTCATTGATTTAGAAGAAATTGCTGAGGAGAATGCTAAAACAAGGATTATCGCTAAGAGTTTCTCAGGACATGTTAATAAATGGTTTCAAAGTTTGGCTACAAATTCCATTAACAGTTCTCAAAGATTTACTGAATTATTTCTAGCTCGTTGGCAAGAGAAGAAAATCCATTACAGATATTGGCTGAATATAATTCAATTAAAAGGAACCCAAATGAAACAGTTCAAGAATTCACATCAAGATTTAATACAGTGTAAAATTCTATACCTAATGATATGAAACCTCCTCTTGGTTTAGCTCTTCTTCATTATCCTGATGCTTTCGATCCATAGATGGCCTATCAGCTCAGATAAAGAGACCCAACTACTCTTGAAGAAATGCAGCGGAATGCAATTAGTGTTGAAGCCAATCTGCTCATTAAGAAGTCAAAATCAAAGCCAGAGAGGGCGGAAAAGAGAGTTGTTTTCAGAGAATAACCTACATCATCTTCTAATGCAAACCTTGATAACCTGATAAAAACTATGGAAAGGATGATGGATAAAATATCCGTAACTAATCAACAAGTTGAACAATTAGTGAGGAATCCTAACTTTCGCGGACAACCGCAACAATAGTTTAGAAATCGACAGAAAGAGCAGTGAAATCAAGATCCATTTCAACAAAACTATACTGAAAGCTAGGAAGAAGATGAAGAGGAGATGGTAGAAGCAAATCACTTCTTTCAAGAAGATGAACTGCCTACTTTCCTAATTGAAGAAGATCAGTTTTCTGAAGACTCTTTTATACCAGATGATCAACAATTTGTGCTTGCAAGCGAAGATCTTTGGGGTGATAGCATTGAAGAGTACCAAAGAGGAAACTTTTGCCATTACCACTTCAACCAATTTTGATTTCAGCTCCTTTCCAGCAGCGGGGCCTTGATTTTATTGGCGAAATCCATCCATCATCTTCAGCACAACACAAATGGATATTAACAGCCACCGACTACTTTACAAAGTGGATTGAAGTTATCCCAACCAGGCAGACTATTGATTCTGTCATTATTCATTTATGGAGTCTAATATATTATAAGAGTCGCACTATAAGAGATGCAACATTGAGATAAAATATTATTAAAAAATAGGCATTGGCATTGGTAAAAGCCCTCAATGATTTCAGAGTTTATATTCTACATTCACATGCTATTGCTTATGTCCCTACTGTAGCTAGTATGGTGAAAATTCCTTTTCATTCAAATCATAAAAAACTCATCAATGCTTTGTGGGCGGACAGGGTCAACACCAAAAAGTCAATAGGTATGTCACCTTTCCAGCTGATATATGGAGTTGACACAGTATTTCCTTCATCTCTTGTTGTCCCGGTAATGAAAATCCTACAAGAATTGGATAGTGAAACTAATGACATAAAAAGGAGAATAAACTAGATGATTCATTTAGAGCAGACAAGAGAGGAAGTTTTTTTAGAACACATCCAAACTCCAAGAGAAAATAAAAAAATATTTATGATTGCAAAACCAAGGAGAACAATTTCAATTTGGGAGATGTAGTCCTTCAGTGGGATGCTATAATTGAAGAAAAAGGCAAACATGGCAAGTTTGAGAACTTATGGAAGGGACCATACAAAATTTCTGCATTCATAGGAAAGAATGCTTTCTTGTTGGAAGAGACTATTTAGGAAGGGCAACCAATGATAGGCCTCTCAAGCACTACTATGTCTATAATCCAGAAAAGTCATCATCATTGTACATACCAATGTGTATTTTACTTCTACCATTTTAGATAATTGTCATTAGAGTTTGAAGCCCGTAGTGAAGGCCCTAAGGCTCTTTTAGTCAGTATTGTTTTCATTTTTTTTAGTTCTTCTGTCAGTAAAAAAAATAAATCAGTTTTTATGCATGTTGACTCCATTGCCCAATGAATAAGGCTACTTGGTCTACGATGTTCTTGATGCCTCCAAGGAGCTGCCATCCCCAGTTGGAGCCAATGTTAGTGTTAGTCTTTTTAGCCTATCACCTGGATCAAAAAATTGCTTTTACCATGGTCATTTCAGGCTTTCATCATCAAATTTTTTTGTTACTATGTTTACACAACAAATTTGGTCATTGTATGGTCAGTCCAAGATAGAGTCATTGCCTGAAATTTTACTCATACTCATTGCTTGTTATATACCATGAAAATTGGTCAAGTCATCATTATCATTCCATTAGGTCTTAAGTCATCCATTAGGTCATAAGGGTCCCCAGGGTCCACCATTTCCATAAAAAGTCTGAAATAAGTCAAAATTGACAAAGCAAAGAGTTCAAGAAATGAAAACATGATTTATTTACATTTTCATGACATCAAAAAGTTTCAGGAGAAGAAAGCGCCAGCACTCAGGAAATCCAAAAAGAACATTTGCAAAGGCAAGGTAAAAGCTGCCTTTAGAAAAGTGAAATCAGTTCACAAAAGAGGATTAGTTTCTTTTCTCTTTTTGAAAAAGTGAAGAAATTACCCCTATATAAACTCAAAATGACTCAATACCTTTTTATTCATCTATCATTCACTCTTCATCATCGAGCTCATTCGCTTAAAAAAGCAAAAAATCCAATTCCCTAGGAGAATTTGGTCAAAAATTGTAGGTGCTACATGTAGATACACTACGTTGCGCTTTTCAGGAAGGCGCTGCGCATAGGAGAATTGCACTGCGCTTTGGCAATGCACGTAGAAGAACTGTGTTACGCGCAGGACACAGTGTCCGAAAATCACCTAAATTTTCCCAAATTTCAAAATTCTTGCTTTCAAACTTGGTCAAATTGCTTTCTAAGGCTGAGGAACAAGTAAGTACATCATTTCCCTTGATTTTTGCTTTCCCATTTGCATTCCATGTTGATAATATCTCAAGCTAGGGTTTGTAGCAAAAATGCCATGGGAAATGCTAGGGTAGAAATGTTCATCACAATTTTTTATCTCCTAAACATGTAAATTGACTTTCTACACCTGCACACATGTATGATGAGTCATCTTGACCAGTCCATCCACCTCTAAATCAAGTATAAACACTAAAAAAAAAACCCTAACTCATTCCTAGAGTTATTTTGGCAAAATCACATCATAAAACTTCTTGGTCTCACTTACTAGTAGCCACATTTGTTCACCATCTTCGTCACTCATTTTCATCAATTTTTCAAAACCATCTCATCTTTCACAAAACCCTTCCCATCATTTTGTCAAAATCCCTCATATATCACTTCATTTTCATGCTCACCTCATATCTATTTCACTTCTTGCTACTAGGATTTTGTTTCATCATGGAGATTGATTATTCACCAGAGAGAAAGAGACAACACAAAGGAGGGAGGACTCTCATATGAACCATCATATTGCAATCAGATCAACTCCTATCCTTTCATCAAACAATGCTTTGAAGATGTTCATTGTTTGGAATTTTGCAAAAGGGTAAGTGAAGCAGGGTTTTATGAGCAGGTGACAGATTGGGTAGCTACACACTTGAAAGGGGAGACTATTGTCATTGCTGGTATTGAGTTTAGATTCTCAATGGCCTCCATCTCACTAGTAACTGGTCTACCAGACAATGGTGAATACTGGTTCAAGGGAATGAGTCTAGATCTTGAAAACTATAAGCCCTTATTAAAGACTCCATACAGAGACAAACATACTCACCTTATGCCTTTTAGATATTTGCTTGAGAAGTATGCTCCTTTAATGAAGACCATCATGAGGTTCTTTACCTGTGACGATAGATTCTCAAGGTTGTATGCATATCACATTTGCCTCTTAATGTACTTCACATCTCAAAAGCCACTCAACATGTGCAATTACTTGTTCAGGAGTATTTCAAAAATGTCTGAGAAGATACAACTGAAGGACAAAGAGCACTCTCCAAGCCTATTCCATCATAGTCTCATCAAAACTATTGTCCGTCATCAGTTGGCAAAGAGGGGTATGGCTTGGGAAGCCTTCTTAGAAACAACTCTAAAATGGCATGAGGGAAATACAACATCTTAGTCCACGAATGCACCAAAACAAAAAACAGAGATGGGATCATCTAGCAAACTAGTAGAGAAGATTCAGCTACCTAGGCTAGAGATTACCAAAGTGTATCAGAAAGGGTAGAGGCTTGTGTTTTCTTCTCACAAAGAGAAAGGGGCCAAGCCTTCTTCATTGACAAAGCAGGCATCAGTAGCAAAGGGTAAGAAGACAGTTGAACATGAATTAGAGATCATTGATCTAGAAGAGGAAAATGAGATTTCAATCATGAAGCAGACCATCAGAGACAAGGACTACCAAATCAAGGAGTTGGAAATAAACATGGAAAGAGCCAAGTTCATTATATCATTCCTTGAACAAGAAAATAGTCAACTCAAGGCAAAAGAGTCGATCTTAGAAAAGGAAAAAGCCAAGTTATTGCAGCAGATTGGAAAAGGTAAGGAGATCATAGAATCAAGCGAGCCTGAAGGATCAAAAGGTACAAGAAAGAGGAAAATACCAAGAACCAGAGGTCTTAAGGAAGCTTTGCAAGAGGAATAAAAACAAATATTGCTTAATGAAGACCTTGACCTAGAAGAGAGGATTGCCCTTGAGGTACATCATGATAAAGAATATTGGCTCAACAGGGTGAATGAACATTTGGAAAAGCTCCTGGAGAAGGAAAATAGAGATAATCAAAAGCTCAGACACATGGCACATCATTATCAGGCTCAAAACATGATCGCCAATGTCAAAGTGAAACAACTCAAAAACAAGCTCAAGGAGACCAAAAAAGAGCAAAAGGATGAGGGAAACTTGGAGATGCTTGTTGAAGCATCCATGAAGCTTTAACAAACTCATTTTTACACCTTCCCTCTAATTTTGAGCCAATCCTGAGCATTTTGAGTTTTTTGAGAATTTTTGGTCTAAGTTCAGAAAATTGGCCTTTCTAGAAGCGCAACGCCTTGGCGCTGTGCTTTTTCCTCAAACATCCATTTGAAGAAAAATTTATATTTTTGGAAAGGTATTGGCATCCTCTGAAAACCCATTTACCCAAGCACTGTGATTTTTCCTCAGACATCTATTTGAAGAAAAAATTATATTTTTGGAAAGGTATTGGCATCCTCTAAAAACCCATTTACCCAGATTTTGCAAAGGTGGCTTATTTTGGGAGAAAAAGGAAAAATAGTGGCAAAAAACTAGCATTCTGGACCGTTTTTTGATAGGCACTGCGCTTTTGGAGTGATCTTGGGAGAATGGATTTTTGGAGGTCTTCCCATGCTCCAAATTCATAAATTCAAACTATTCTGGAAACTATACTTGAAGGGCTAGTTGACCATTCTCTCATATTTTCATTTTGGACCCTAGAAGGCACATGAAAATTAGCTCAAAGTTGGCATTGCGCTTCTGCATTTTCTGTGTTTTTAATTGTAAAATTTCACTATGTAAAATTTCTAGTTTTTAGTCAGACTTGGTCAAAGTCAAGATTCTATTTGTAATGACACAAGTTACAAGGCTAGGTGATGTAGGCATGAATAAATGTATATCACAGGTTGTTTTTTTTTTAATGTTTATTAGGCCTCATAAAAGAAGCAAATTCCTAATCAAACTCTTCATGAGGTGTTTGAGTTGCACCTTCTCACTCTCACCTGTTGGTTGAGAGAATCTTGGAGTCAGTTCCTCCACCAAGGAATTCAACTCCTGAAGGTGGGAAAGTGGTCTAGGATAATCTATAAGTACTATTTCACCTCAAGAGAAGAAGGTTGATCTTTTTGTAAAGGAGGCTTGCATTGTAATCATCTTTTAGCTAATACAAGCACAGGTTGCATCTATTTTCAAGGAACTCTAGCCCAATGAGTTCATGGTGTTTGTGCTTCACTCTTTTTGTTTTATCATGGTATAAACATCTTTACATACATTATATTTCTTCTCTTTATGAATACCTTGTGATAAAATACTCAAAATTCTTGTTTTTTCAAGCTCTGTTGTCTAGGTTTTCATGGTTATATGTTTTGTCTTCTTAAGCTAATGAAATCATTTTTTAATGCTCATTAGTTTTCTTCCATTCTATATCCTCTATACTACACTGACAAATACTCTAATTACACCATGGCTTCTGAAATCTATCTCCTTCTTATGCTTGCTCATGTATTCCCGTAGCCTAGACCTACTTGTGGCTCCAAACCCTAAGTTCAGCAAACCCTTTAAAAACCAAAATTTCACAAACAAATATGCATATCTAGCCTAAGATTCATTTGCTTTAAAGTCATATCATTGATAAGAGACTTAGAAAGATCCCTCTCATGCTCAGTAGGGCTAGCTACTGAGCTGAAGTGGTTTGAGGTTACCCTTGTCGATTTCCTTTTCAGCCTAGGAGATTGTAACGACCAACATTTTTTCCACCGCTGCCATGGAGCGATTGTTAAATTATCCCTGGGATAAATTTTAAGAGCTTTCAAGAACTGGTTCTGTACCTCTCAGATTCCAGCATTCGAAGATAGGTTGAATTCATAAATCTCATCAGTTTAAGGTGTATACATTTTGGCTTCCAAAAGGCATACCAAGTCAAATCCTAACCCAAATCCACCCTTTATTGTTGAAGACCATGAAAGACTGCTTAGAAAACTTAGACTACCTATCACTAAGAGTGCAGTTCAAAAAATTAAAAGAACAACTTCTTTGCCTAAAAACCTATTCGCCCTTGGGAAAATTCCTTTCGAAGAGCAGATAGAATTATCTCTTACAAGGTCTAAGTCTGACTCCTGCATCTCTGATACAACACTAGAACCTTTAAAGGTTGAAACTCACTCTCTTTCTTCAGAATCATTGTCTATTAAGACTGATCATGAACTGTGGTTAAACTTTGATAAGCTTCAAAGCCTTGCTGACCAAATCCAAATCACAACCGTAAAAGATTTTGTTCAATACCAACTTGAATACTTAGCCACAACTTCATCCTCTTTTACACCTCCAAGCTCATCTACCACCTCTCCTAAAGCTTCAATTTCATCATCTTTCCCGCCTCCTCCATTCGTCCCACCCTTTCCTCTACAATCCATTTTAGTAGTTACATCATCCTCATCACAACCTTCACTTACACAACCCATTCTAACACCTTCACTTACACAACCCATTGTACCACCTTCACTTCCTCCAGCAGTCATGGCAAGATTAGCGCCTCTTTTATTTCCTACTGAACTTACTGCTTTGCCTCAGAACTATGGTCAAAGACTTCCTTTGTTTGATGGAAGTGCAGAAATTACAACTCAGCAACATGTTGACAAGTTAATAGTCTTCATTGATTTAGAAGAAATTGATGAGGAGAATGCTAAAATGAGGATTATCGCTGAGAGTTTCTCAGAAGATGTTAAGAAATGGTTTTGAAGTTTGGCTGCAAATTCCATTAACAGTTCTCAAATATTGACTGAATTATTTCTAGCTCGTTGGCAAGAGAAGAAAAATCCATTATAGATATTGGTTGAATATAATTCAATGAAAAGGAACCCTAATGAAATAGTTCAAGAATTCACATCAAGATTTAATACAGTGTACAATTCTATACCTGATGATATGAAACCTCCTCCTGGTTTAGCTCTTCTTCATTATCCTGATGCTTTCAATCCAGAGATGGCCTATCAACTCAGAGAAAGAGACCTAACTACTCTTGAAGAAATGCAGTAGAATGCAATCAATGTTGAAGCCAATCTGCTCATTAAGAAGTCAAAATCAAAGCCAGAGAGGGCGGAAAAGAGAGTTGTTTTCAGAGAAGAACCTGCATCATCTTTTGATGCAAAGCTTGATAGCTTGATAAAAACTATGGAAAGGATGATGGATAAAATATTCGTAACTGATCGACAAGTTGAACCATCAGTGAGGAATCCTAACTTTCGCGGACAGCAGCAACAACAGTTTAGAAATCGACAGAAAGGGACGTGAAATCAAGATCCTCAAGGTCAAGTGAAAGCTCCATTTTAGCAAAACTATACTGAAAGCCAGGAAGAAGATGAAGAGGAGATGGTAGAAGCAAATCACTTCTTTCAAGAAGATGAACTCCTACTTTCCTAACCAAAGAAGATCAGTTTTCTAAAGACTCTTTTATACCAGATGATCAACAATTTGTGCTTGGAAGCGAAGATCTGTGGGCTGATAGGACTGAAGAGTACCAAAGAGGAAACTTCTGCCATTACCACTTCAACCAATTTTGATTTCAGCTCCTTTCCAGCAGTGGGGCCTTGATTTTATTGGTGAAATCCATCCATCATCTTCAGCACAACACAAATGGATATTAACAGCCATCGACTACTCTACAAAGTGGATTGAAACTATCCCAACCAGGCAAGCTACTGATTCTGTCATTATTCAATTTCTGGAGTCTAATATATTATAGGAGTCGCACTATAAGAGATGTAGCATTGAGATACAATATTATTGAAAAACTTGCATTGGCAGTGGTAAAAGCCCTCAAAGATTTCATAGTTTATATTCTACATTCACATATTATTGCTTATGTCCCTACTGTAGTCAGTATGGTGGAAATTCCTTTTCATTCTAATCATAAAAAACTCATCAATGCTTTGTGGGCGGACAGGGTCAACACCAAAAAGTCAATAGGTATGTCACCTTTCCAACTGGTATATGGAGTTGACACAGTGTTTCCTTCATCTCTTGCTATCCCAGTAATGAAAATCCTACAAGAATTGGATAGTGAAACTAATGACATACAAAGGAGAATAAACGAGATGATTCATTTACAATAGACAAGAGAGGAAGTTTTTCAGAACACATCCAAACTCCAAGAGAAAATAAAAAATATTTATGATCACAAAGCCAAGGAGGACAATTTCAATTTGGGAGATGTAGTCCTTCGGTGGGATGCTATAATTGAAGACAAAGGCAAACATGGCAAGTTTGAGAACTTATGGAAGGGACCATACAAAATTTCTGCATTTAGAGGAAAGAATGCTTTCTTTTTGGAAGAGATGGATGGAAGAGACTATTCAGGAGGGGTGACCAATGATAGGATTCTCAAGCACTACTATGTCTAAAATCCAGAAAAGTCATCAACATTGTACATACCAGTGTGTATTTTACTTCTACCATTTTAGATAACTGTCATTAGAGTTTGAAGCCCGAAGTGAAGGCCCTGAGGCTCTTTCAGTCAATATTGTTTTCATTTTTTTTAGTTCTTCTGTCCGTAAAAAAAAATCAGTTTTTATGCATGTTGACACCATTTCCCAATGAATAAGGCTACTTGGTCTACGGTGTTCTTGATGCCTCCAAGGAGCTGCCATCCCAAGTTGGAGCCAATGTTAGTGTTAGTCTTTTTAACCTGTCACCTGGATCAAAAAATTGCTTTTACCATGGTCATTTCAGGATTTCATCGTCAAATTTTTCTGTTACTAGGTTTACACAACAAATTTGGTCTTTGTATGGTCAGTCCAAGATAGAGTCATTGTCTGAAATTTTACTCATACTCGTTGCTTGTTATATACCATGAAAATTGGTCAAGTCATCATTATCATTCCATTAGGTCATAAGGGTCCCCAAGGTCCACCATTTCCATAAAAAGTCAGAAATAAGTCAAACTTGACGAAGCAAAGAGTTCAAGAAATGAAACATGATTTATTTACATTTTCATGACATCAAAAAGTTTCAGGAGAAGAAATCACTAGCACTCAGGAGATCCAAAAATAACATTTGCAAAGGCAAGGTAAAAGTTGCCTTTAGAAATGTGAAATCAGTTCACAAAAGAGGATTAGTTTCTTTTCTCTTTTTGCAAAAGTGAAGAAATTACCCCTATATAAACTCAAAATGACTCAATACCTATTTATTCATTTATCATTCACTCTTCATTATCGAGCTCACTTGCTTAAAAGAAGCAAAAAATCCATTTCCCTAGGAGAATTTGGCCAAAAATTGCAGGCGTTGTGCATAGATACACTAAATTGCACTTTTGAGGCAGGTGCTGCACGTAGGAGAATAGTGTTGCGCTTTCGCGCTGCGCGTAGAAAAACTACGCTGCGCGCAGGACATAGTGCCCGAAAATCACCTAAATTTTCCCAAATTTCAAAATTCTTGCTTTCAAACTTGGTCAAATTGCTTTCTAAGGCCGAGGAACAAGTAAGTACATCATTTCCCTTGATTTTTGCTTTCCCATTTGCATTCCATGTTGATAATATCTTAAGCTAGGGTTTGTAGCAAAAATGCCATGGGAAATGCTAGGGTAGAAATGATTATCACAATTTTTTATCTCCTAAACATGTAAATTGACTTTCTACACCTGCACACATGTATGATGAGTCATCTTGACCAGTCCATCCACCTCTAAATCAAGTTTAAACACTAAAAAAACAAAACCCTAGCTCATTCCTATAGTTATTTTGGCAAAATCACATCATAAAACTTCTTGGTCTCACTTACTAGCAGCCACATTTGTTCACCATCTTCCTCACTCATTTTCATTAGTTTCTCAAAAACATCTCATCTTTCACAAAACCCTTCCCATCATTTTGTCAAAATCCCTCATATATCACTTCATGCTCACCTCACATCTATTTCACTTCTTGCTGCTAGGGTTCTATCTCATATTTGAGATTGATTCTTCATCAGAGAGAAAGGGACAACACAAAGGAGGGAGGATTCTCAGATATGAACCATCAGATTGCAATCAAATCAACTCCTATCCTTTCATCAAAAAATGCTTTGAAGATGTTCATTGTTTGGAATTTTGCAAAAGGGTAAGTGAAGCAAGGTTTTATGAGCAGCTGACAAATTGGGTAGCTACACACTTGAAAGGGGAGACCGTTGTCATTGCTGGTATTGAGTTTAGCTTCTAAATGGCTATAGAAATTTCACTTGTAGATCAAACTAGTAATGCAATGTACTAAAGCAAAACACATGATCTATTTCTACAAAACATTAAGCGGAAGCAAAATCGATTTCATGAGAAACATCAACCATAAACACATATAACTGATCAAGAGAAATAATCACACATAACAAAGATATATCATTGGGGAAAGCACCAACATAAATCCCCCAACAATGTATTATCAATCAAGTGGAGATCCTCAACAACATACAAAAAGAATCAGCTCAATAGCTATCCTGCTCTCTCTGTAATCAGAAGATGAAGATCATAGACTACTTAGGCCTCAATATATAGGCCACAAGTCCTCCAATTTCCTATAATAGATCCTTCTCCATGCAAGGAATACTTACTAGAAATATCCAAGCATCTGATAGTACATTGTCCGTCATCTGATCTCAATTGCGTCTCTGTCTGAACTGACATGCAACAGTTATCCATGAGTGAATCCTCAGTTATAAAAAATAATAGTTGTCACATGCATGCAAGCATTAACAAACTATATTTTATTATTTTAACAACTTGTTAAAATAATCTAACTGGAGTTGACTAGTTAGCACTACGTCAACTGATTCTCTCATTATAGAACTCATACTTATTCCTTCAATCAGTGGGACAACTCATGTGCATGCTCACAAAGACTTCAAATTCGAATTTCCTTAACTAATTAACTCAACTGAATTAATTAATTAGTATTTCCAACTATTGTTAAGACCAAAATTAATTTTACTTCCTATAGATAAACTAGGGACTGTTATAAATAGGAAGGGACCCATAAATGCTATTTTTAGAAATTTCTATTTTTAGCAGTTTCACCTCTCACCCAATGTGGCCAATGACCTCACTGGCCAAACTGCTATTTTTAAACATGCTATTTTTAGACATGTAATGTTTAGCAGGTCTATTTTTAACACATTCTAAATTTAACATTTCTTGTTGCACATTTTTCAACACTCCCTCTCAACAAGAAAGGCTTTCTCTCAAACTCGATCCTATAACTCTGGTATGTTCCGCATGCAACACATCTACCCAGTCCACTTGCTCGAACAACACTTAGAACAAAAACACTCCCAACTGACCACTCTATTGGGCTAGGAACATACTCTGATGCTGAAGTTGTACCTGCTGCTGACAAGTTCTCCCTCTCTGACATCTATGCTACTGCAACATATCCATGCATCTCGAACCATTGCACACCTCTCTGTGCCACCTAGCACTGTGCAAAACACTTGTGCCTCTCGCATTGTTGTAGCTTGCTAGCTATGCGTTGTCCTAGGATTCCCTGCACTATCGCTCTCTCTACCACTCCATCCACATCTATCTCTACCCAATCAGTCAGTTCCTGCTACTCCCAATCAGGGCTCCCGTAGCAAGGTCTCATCCAAGAGGTTGGGTACCTCAAGGATCCTACCCCTCCTCCTTGGGACGATCACTCTATATCACCCCACCTCCTACCTGGAGGTATGGCTGCATGTGATCCCTCATCCCACCTGGCTCGAAGTTTCCCCCTACTGGAGGTCTCTGCATGAGTAGATGTCTCTACTCAATCTCCACTCAACTTCCCCTGTTGTGGCTGCTCCACAACCTCTTGAAGCTGTTGCACCAATCGTGGCTCCTCCACAATTGTCTGAGACTTCTTCTAGTGCTGCATGTTGAGAGGTAATATACCCTCCTTCTCAACCACCAAGTCTCCATCAGTTTCCTTGCTGCTCAAGGCTTTGCATGCATCTTGAACCTCAAGAGCATAAAATTTCTTGACCCGTGAACCAATTTGCTTCACCTGTCTAGTGATGATGTGTCTAAGGAAAACCTTTCCCTTATTGAAGACTACATCATAACCTTTGTCTTACAGCATCACGATCGACACCAAGTTTCTCTTTAGTTCTAGTACATACTTCACATCGGTCAAGGTAAGGTGAGCTCCATGCTCCCTCTGAAAAATAACCATGCCTACACCTGAGACACTATACTTTTCATCATTACCCATCACTATGAGTATCTGGAGATCTTTATCCTCCAAAGTACTGATCAAACTCTTGTCGTCGGTCATGTGGAAAGAAGCTCCACTGTCAAGAAACCAACCACTTCCCACCATGGATGAAACCATGCATGTGAAGAGTGTGAAATCCAACTCAAATTGTGAAGCAAGTGCCTCACCTTCAGATCCTTCCACGGATCCCTTCTTGGATTTCCTCCATGGACAATTTGCAGCATAATGGCCCACCTCATGACAACGAAATCATCGCACTTTCAATTTGTCAACCTTCTTCCCATCATTGGAAGAATTAGATTCTGAAAGAGAAACCTTCTTCTTCCCCTTCTTCACCTTACTCGCTAAGGCACAATTCTCCTCATCATGCATGGATGAAGAATTGTCTCTGGTGCTCCATCTGATCTCGTCCTGCATCAAATCTGACCATAGTCGTTCCAAATCTGGTAGTTTCTCCCTTCCATTCACCGAGTCCTGGTAGCTATGCCAGCTCTTAGGAAGGCCAAGGAGTGATAGACTCACCATATTCTCATCCAATGTCACGACCCCTCCACTTGCAAGCTCATCCCTACATGTGATGAGCTTGGTCAGATGCATAGAGATCATCTCATCCCTTTCACACTTGATCTTTCAAATTTTTCCCTTCAGTGCCAGCTTCCTCTGATCACTGTTATTCTGAAATAAATCTTTCAATGTTTTCCACATTGCATGCGGAGTCTCCTTCCCATGGAGGCTCGAGACAATGTGATCTCGCACTCCCTCCAAGAGAATTCTCCTAGCTCTAGCCACACACTTCCTCCATTCCACCTGCTCAGTCTTGTCAGTAGGCTTAGGGATTTCTTGATCAATGAAATCCTTAAGACCATTATCTTCCAAAACTGTCTCCATGCGATCCTTCCAAGCTATATCGTTTGAGCTGCCATCAAGGGCATACTCAAGCCTCAAACCATAGAATGCCATCGATGAAATAGATGTGATAAGAACTTGATATCTATATCCCGAATAATAAACTTCGAATTTCTCCTGCTAGTATACTGTTCTTGCTTGATCACTTATGCTCTGATACCATGTATAAATTTCACCTGTAAATCAAATTGGTAATGCAATGTACTAAAGCAAAACACATGATCTACTTCTACAAAACATTAAGTGGAAGCAAAATCGATTTCATGAGCAACATCAACCATAAACACATATAACTGATCAAGAGAAAAAATCACACATAACACAGATATATCATTGGGGAAAGCACCAGCATAAAACCCCCAACATTGTATTATCAATCAAGTGGAGATCCTCAACAACATACAAAAAAAATCAGCTCAATGGCTATCCTGCTCTCTCTGTAATCGGAAGATGAAGATCATAGACTACTTAGGCCTCAATATATAGGCCACAAGTCCTCTAATCTCCTATAATAGATCCTTCTCCATGCAAGGAATACATACTAGAAATATCCAAGCATCTAATAGTACATTGTCCCTCATCTGATCTCAACTGGGTCTTTTTATGAACTGACATGCAACAGTTATCCATGAGTGAATCCTCAGTTATCTAAAATAATAGTTGTCACATGCATGTAAGCATTAACAAACTATATTTTATTATTTTAACAACTTGTTAAAATAATCTAACTAGAGTTGACTAGTTAGCACTAAGTCAACTGATTCTCTCATTATAGAACTCATACTTATTCCCTCAATTAGTGGGACAACTCATGTGCATGCTCACAAAGACTTCAAATTCGAATTTCCTTAACTAATTAACTCAACTGAATTAATTAATTAATATTTAAAACTATTGTTAAGACCAAACTTAATTTTACTTTCTATAGATAAACTAGGGACTGTTATAAATAGGAAGGGACCCTGAAATGCTATTTTTAGAACTTCCTATTTTTAGCAGTTTCACCTCTCACCCAATGTGGCCAATGATCTCACTGGCCAAACTGCTATTTTTAGACATGTTATTTTTAGCAGTTCTATTTTTAGCACATTCTAAATTTAACATTTCTTGTTGCACATTTTTCAACACTCCCTCTCAACAACAAAGGCTTTCTCTCGAACTCGATCCTATAACTCTGGTATGTTCTGCATGCAACACATCTACCCGGTCCACTTGCTCCAACAACACTTGGAACAAAAACACTCCCAACTGACTACTCTATTGGGCTAGGAACATACTCTGATGCTGAAGCTGTACCTGTTGCTGACAAGTGCTCCCTCTCTGACATCTATGCTACTACAACATCTCCATGCATCTCGCACCATTGCACACCTCTCTGTGCCACCTAGCACTGTGCAAAATACTTGTGCCTCTCGCATTGTTGCAGCTTGATAGCTATGCGTTGTCCTAGGATTCCCTGCACTGTCACTCTCTCTGTCGCTCCATCCGCATCTGTCTTTAACCAATCAATCAGTTCCTGCTACTCTACATCAAGGCTCCCGTAGCAAGGTCTCATCCAAGAGGTTGGGTACCTCAAGGATCCTGCCCCTCCTCCTTGGGACGATCACTCTATGTTGCCCCACCCCCTACCTAGAGGTATGGTTGCATGTGATCCCTCAGCCCACCTGGCTCGAAGTTTCCCCCTACTGGAGGTCTCTGCATGAGTAGATGTCTCTACTCGATCTCCACTCAACTTCCCCTGTTGTGGCTGCTCCACAACCTCCTGAAGCTGTTGCACCAATTGTGGCTCCTCCACAATTGTCTGAGACTTCTTCTAGTGCTGCATCCTGAGAGGTAATATACCCTCCCTCTCAACCACCAAGTCTCCATCAATTGCCTTGCTCCTCAAGGCTTTGCATGCATCTTGAACCTCAAGAGCATCCAGGTTCTTGACCCGTGAACCAATTTGCTTCACCTGTCTAGTGATGATGTGTCTAAGGAAAACCTTTCCCTTACTGAAGACTACATCATAGCCTCTGTCTTCCAACATCACGATCGACACCAAGTTTCTCTTCAGTCCTAGTACATACTTGACATCGGTCAAGGTAAGGCGAGCTCCATGCTCCCTCTGAAAAATAACCGTGCCTATGCCTGAGACACTATATTTCTCATCATTACCCATCGCTATGAGTATCTGGAGATCTTTCTCCTCCAAAGTACTAAACAAACTCTTGTTGTTGGTCATGTGGAAAGAAGATCCATTGTTAAGAAACCAACCACTTCCCACCATGGATGAAACCGTGCATGCGAAGAGTGTGAAATCCAACTCAAATTGTGAAGCAAGTGCATCACCTTTAGATCCTTCCATGGATCCCTTCTTGGATATCCTCCATGGACAATTTGCAGCATAATGGCCCACCTCATGACATCGAAATCATCGCACTTTCAATTTGTCAACCTTCTTCCCATCATTGGAAGAATTGGATTCGGAAAGAGAAACCTTCTTCTTCCCCTTCTTTGCCTTACTCGCTAAGGCACAGTTCTCCTCACCATGCATGGATGAAGAACTGTCTCTGGTGCTCCGTCTGATCTCCTACTGCATCAAATTTTACCATAGTCATTCCCAATCTGGCAGTTTCTCCCTTCCATTCACCGAGTCCTGGTAGCTATGCCAGTTCTTAGGAAGGCCAAGGAGTGCTAGACTCACCATATCCTCATCCGATGTCACGACCCCTACACTTGCAAGCTCATCCCTGCATGTGATGAGTTTGGTCAGATACATAGAGCTCGTCTCATCCCTTTCACACTTGATCTTTCAAAGTTTGCCCTTCAGTGCCAGCTTCCTCTGATCACTACTATTCTGATATAAATCTTTCAATGTTTTCCACATTGCATGTGGAGTCTCCTTTCCACGGAGGCTCGAGACAATGTGATATCGCACTCCCTCAAAGAGAATTCTCCTAGCTCTAGCCACACACTTCCTCCATTCCACCTGCTCAGTCTTGTCAGTAGGCTTAGGGATTTCTTGATCAATGAAATTATTAAGACCATTATCTTCCAAAACTTTCTCCATGTGATCCTTCCAAGCTATATAGTTTGAGCTGCCATCAAGGGCATACTCAAGCCTCAAACCATAGAACACCATTGATGAAATAGATGTGATAAGAACTTGAGATCTATATCCCAAATAATAAACTTCGAATTTCTCCTGCTAGTATACTGTTCCTGCTTGATCACCTATGCTCTGATAGCATGTAGAAATTTCACGTGTAGATCAAATTGGTAATGCAATGTCCTAAAGCAGAACACATGATCTACTTCTACACAACATTAAGTGGAAGCAAAATCGATTTCATGAGCAACATCAACCATAAACACATATAACTGATCAAGAGAAATAATCACACATAACACAGATATATCACTGGGGAAAGCACCAACATAAAACCCCCAACACTGTATTATCAATCAAGTGGAGCTCCTCAACAACATAAAAAAAGAATTAGCTCAATAGCTATCCTGCTCTCTCTGTAATCAAAAGATGAAGATCATAGACTACTTAGGCCTCAATATATAGGCCACAAGTCCTCCAATCTCCTATAATAGATCCTTCTCCATGCAATGAATACTTACTAGAAATATCCAAGCATATGATAGTACATTGTCCCTCATCTGATCTCAACTGGGTCTCTGTCTGAACTGATATGCAACAATTATCCATGAGTGAATCCTCAGTTATCTAAAATAATAGTTGTCAAATGCATGCAAGCATTAACAAACTATATTTTATTATTTTAACAACTTGTTAAAATAATCTAACTGGGGTTGACTAGTTAGCACTAAGTCAATTGATTCTCTCATTGTAGAAATCATACTTATTCCCTCAATCAGTGGGACAACTCATGTGCATGCTCACAAAGACTTCAAATTCGAATTTCGTTATCTAATTAACTCAACTGAATTACTTAATTAATATTTCCAACTATTGCTAAGATCAAAATTATTTTTACTTCCTATAGATAGAGTAGGGACTGTTATAAATAGGAAGGAACCCTGAAATGCTATTTTTAGAACTTTCTATTTTTAGCAGTTTCCCCTCTCACCCAATGTGGCCAATGACCTCACCAGCCAAATTGCTATTTTTAGACATGTTATTTTTAGAAGGCCTGTTTTTAACACATTTGAAATTTAACATTTCTTGTTGCCACATTTTTCAACACTCCCTCTCAACAAGAAAGGCTTTCTCTCGAACCCGATCCTGTAACTCTGGTATGTTCTGCATGCAACACACCTACTCGGTCCACTTGCTCCAACAACACTTGGAACAAAAATACTCCCAACTGACCACTCTATTAGGCTAGGAACATACTCTGATGTTGAAGCTGTACCTGTTGCTGACAAGTGCTCCCTCTCTGACATCTATGCTACTGCAACATCTCTACGCATCTCGCACCATTGCACACCTCTCTGTGCCACCTAGCACTTTGCAAAACTCTTGTGCCTCTCGCATTGCTGCAGCTTGCTAGCAATGCGCTGTCCTGGGATTCCTTGCACTGTCGCTCTCTTTGCTGCTCCATCCGCATCTGTCTCTACCCAATTAGTCAGTTCTTGCTACTCCACATCAAGGCTCCCGTAGCAAGGTCTCATCCAAGAGGTTGGGTACCTCAAGGATCCTGCCCTTCCTCCTTGGGACGATCACTCTATATCGCCCCACCTCCTACCTAGAGGTATGGCTGCATGTGATCCCTTAGCCCACCTGGCTCGAAGTTTCCCCCTACTGAAGGTCTCTGCATGAGTAGATGTCTCTACTCGATCTACACTCAACTTCCCCTATTGTGGCTGCTCCACAACCTCCTAAAGCTGCTACACCAATCGTGGCTCCTCCACAATTGTCTGTGACTTCTTCTAGTGTTGCATGTTGAGAGGTAATATACCCTCCCTCTCAACCACCAAGTCTCCATCAGTTGCCTTGTTGCTCAAGGCTTTGCATGCATCTTGAACCTCAAGAGCATACATGTTCTTGACCCGTGAACCAATTTGCTTCACCTGTCTAGTGATGATGTGTCTAAGGAAAACATTTCCCTTACTGAAGACTAAATGATAGCCTCTCTCTTCCAGCATCATGATCGATACCAAGTTTCTCTTCAGTCCTAGTACATACTTGACATCGGTCAAGGTAAGGCGAGCTCCAAGCTCCCTCTGAAAAATAACCATGCCTACACCTGAGACACTATACTTCTCATCATTACCCATCACTATGAGTATCTGGAGATCTTTCTCCTCCAAAGTACTGATCAAACTCTTGTTGTCGGTCATGTGGAAAGAAGCTCCATTGTCAAGAAACCAACCACTTCCCACCATGGATGAAACCATGCATGTGAAGAGTGTGAAATCCAACTCAAATTGTGAAGCAAGTGCCTCACCTTCAGATCCTTCCACGGATCCCTTCTTGGATTTCCTCCGTGGACAATTTGTAGCATAATGGCCCACCTCATGACAACAAAATCATCGCACTTTCAATTTGTCAACCTTCTTCCCATCATTGGAAGAACTAGATTCGGAAAGAGAAACCTTCTTCTTCGCCTTACTCGCTAAGACACTATTCTCCTCATCATGCATGGATGAAGAACTATCTTTGGTGCTCTGTCTGATCTCCTTCTGCATCAAATCTGACCATAGTCATTCCCAATCTGGCAGTTTCTCCCTTCCATTCACCAAGTCCTGGTAGCTATGCCAGCTCTTAGGAAGGCCAAGGAGTGCTAGAATCACCATATCCTCATCCGATGTCATGACCCCTACACTTGCAAGCTCATCCTTGCATGTGATGAGCTTGGTCAGATACATAGAGATCGTCTCATCCCTTTCACACTTGATATTTTGAAGTTTGTCCTTCAGTGCCAGCTTCCTTTGATCACTACTATTCTGATATAAATATTTCAATGTTTTCTACATTGCATGCGGAATCTCCTTCCCATGAAGGCTCGAGACAATGTGATCTCGCACTCCCTCCAAGAGAATTCTCCTAGCTCTAGCCACACACTTCCTCCATTCCACCTGCTCAGTCTTGTCAGTTGGCTTAGGAATTTCTTGATCAATGAAATCCTTAAGGACATTATCTTCCAAAACTGCCTCCATGTGATCCTTCCAAGCTATATAGTTTGAACTGCCATCAAGGGCATACTCAAGCCTCAAACCATAGAATGCCATCGATGAAATAGATGTGATAATAATTTGAGATCTATATCCCAAATAATAAACTTAGAATTTCTCCTGCTAGTATATTGTTCTTGCTTGACCACCTGTGCTCCGATACCATGTAGAAATTTCACCTGTAGAACAAACCGATATATGCAATGTCCTAAAGCATAATACTTGTTCTACTTCTACAAAACATTTAGCAAAAGCATAGTCAAATTCATGAGCAACATCAAGTAGAAACATGCATATCTGATCAAGAGAAATAATCACACATAACACAAGATATATCCAGGGGAAAGCACCAATGTAAAACCCCAACCATGTATTATCAATCAAGTGGAAATCCTCTTCACAATACAAAAAGAATCAGCTCTATTGCTATCCTGCTCTCTTTGTACTCTGATGATCTTCAATCAAAAGATGAAAATCATGGACTACCTAGGCCTCAATATATAGACTACAAGTCCTCCAATCTCCTATAATAGATCCTTCTCCATGCAAGGAATACTTACTAGAAATATCCAAGCATATGATAATACACTATCCCACATCTGATCTCAACTAGGTCTCTGACAAAATTGACATGCAACAGTTATCCATGAGTGAATTCTCAGTTATCTAAAATAATAGTTGTCACATGTATGCAAGCAATAACAAACTATATTTTATTATTTTAACAACTTGTTAAAATAATCTAACTGCACTTGACTAGTTAGAATTAAGTCAACTAATTCTCTCATTATAGAACTCATACTTATTCCCTCAATCAATGGAGGAAATTAAGGATGAATTCCTCAATCAATGGGACAACTCATGTGCATGCTCACAAAGACTTCAATTTCGAATTTCCTTAACTAATTAACTCAACTGATTTAATTAATTAATATTTCCAACTGCTTTTAAGAACAAAAATAATTTTACTTCATATAGATAGACTAGGGACTGCTATAAATAGGAAGGGACCCAGAAATGTTATTTTTAGAACTTTCTATTTTTAGCAGTTTCACCTCTCATCCAATGTGGCCAATGACCTCACTGGCCAAACTGCTATTTTCAGACATGCTATTTTTAGCAGGTCCATTTTTAGCACATTCTAAATTTAGCATTTCTTGTTGCACATTTTTCAACACTCCCTATCAACAAGGAAGGCTTTCTCTCGAACCTGATCCTGTAACTCTGGAATGTTTTGCATGCAACACATTTACCCGGTCCACTTGCTCCAACAACACTTGGAACAAAAACACTCCCAACTGACCAATCTGTTGGGCTAGTAACATACTCTGATGCTGAAGCTCTACCTGCTACTGACAAGTGCTCCCTCTCTGACATCTACACTACTGCAACATCTCCATGCATCTTGCACCATTGCACACATCTCTGTGCCACCTAGCACTGTGCAAAACACTTGTGCCTCCCGCATTGCTGCAGCCTGCTAGTTATGCGTTGTCCTAGGATTCCCTGCACTGTCGCTCTCTCTGCCGCTCCATTCGCATCTGTCTCTACCCAATCAATCAATTCTTGCTACTCCAAATCGGGGCTTTTGTAGCAAGGTCTCATCCAGGAGGTTGGGTACTCAAGGATCCTGCCCCTCCTCCTTGTGATGATCAATCCACATTACCCCACCTCCTACCTAGAGGTATGGTTGCATGTGATCCCTCTACCCACCTGGCTCAAAGTTCCCCCCTACTGGAGGTCTCTACATGAGTAGATGTCTCTACTCGATCTCCTCTCAGCTTCTCTAGTTGTGGCTGCTCCACAACCTCCTGAAGTTGCTGCATCAATCATGGATCCTCCATAATTGTTTGAGACTTCTTCTGGCTCTGCATGTTGAGAGGTAATATACCCTCCCTCTCAACCACCAATTCTCTAACCTTTTCCTTGCTTCTCAAGGCTTTGCATGCATCTTGTACCTCAAGTGCATACAGGTTCTTGGCTAGCACACCAATCTATTTCCACTTTCCAGCCGTCACGAAATTTTCTAGAAAAGGAGATGATTGTAAATCAACGATATCTTCCTCATCCGAACGCCGATTCAGCCGATTTTTTTTTTCTTTTAATTTTGGGTATTTTCCTGCAAGGAATCTAAATCTGCTATTTATTTCTGAAAATTTTGTATAGAAATTTTCAGATCTGCTCTACAAACTCTCAGCCCAAAAATCAAAACTTTGAAATCTCCTCTCAGTATACTATTCTCTTCTTGATCACTTGTGCTCCAATACCATGTAGAATTTTGTAGAATTTTTCTACAAATCAACTAGCTCTGATACCATGCAGAACTTTTTCTAGAAATCAGCTAGCTCTAATACCATGTAGAAATGTCCCACCTGTAGATCAACCTAGTAATCCAATGTACTAAAGTAAAACACTTGATCTACTTCTAAAAATAATTTAGCGGAAGCTTAATCAACCATGAGCAACATCAATAAGAACACATATAACTGATAAGAAGGAATCAATCACACATAACATAGAATATATCACTGGGGAAAGCACCAGCATAAAACCCCAACACTGTATTATGAATCAAGTGGAAATCCTCTTCACAATACAAAAAAGAATCAACTCAATAGCTATCCTGCTCTCTTTGTACTCTGATGATCTTCAATCATAATATGAAAATCATGGACTACCTAGGCCTCAATATATAGGCCACAAGTCCTCCAATTTCCTATAATAGATCCTTCTCCATGCAAGGAATACTTACTAGAAATATCCAAGCATCTGATAGTACACTGTCCCACATCTGATCTCAACTGGGTCTCTGACAGAACTGACATGCAACAGTTATCCATGAGTGAATTCTCAGTTATATAAAATAATAGTTGTCACATGCATGCAAGCATTAACAAACTATATTTTATTATTTTAACAACTTGTTAAAATAATCTAACTGGACTTGACTAGTTAGAACTAAGTCAATTAATTCTCTCATTATAGAACTCATACTTAATTTCTCAACTAGTGGAGAGAATAAAGGATAAATTCCTCAATTAGTGGGACAACTAATTTGCATGTTCTCACAAAGACTTCAAGTTTACTTTTTCCAACTAATTAACTCATGGAGATTAATCAATTAATATTTTAAACTGCTGTTAAGACCAAATTCGATTTTACTTCCTATAGATAGACCAGGGACTGCTATACATAGGAAGGGACCCAGAAATGCTATTTTTAGAACTTTCTATTTTTAGCAGTTTCACCTCTCACCTAAGGTGGCCAATGACCTCACTGGCCAAACTGCTATTTTTAGACATGCTATTTTTAGACATTCTATTTTGAGCACATTCTAAATTTAGCATTTCTTGTTGCCCACTTTTCAACGCTCCCTCTCAACAAGAAAGGAATTATCAGCAACCCTGATCCTGTCTCTGTGGAACTCAAACTTGCCTTTTGACAGTGCCTTTGTCAAAATATTTGCATCCTGCTCCTCGGTCGAAATGTAGTGCAACATCATGATCCTCTTGACCACACAATCCCGTAGATGATGATAGCGGATATCTATATGCTTGGACTTGTCATGAAACACTATATTCTTAGAGAGTTTAATGCAACACTGATTATCACAATGTATCACTGTAGGATCCATCATTTGACCAAAAAATCCCACTAGAATTTTCCGCATCTAGATGGCCTCACATGCAACCTGACTAGCTTCCATGTACTCTGCCTCTGCTGTGCTAAGTGCAATTGATCTCTATTTCCTGCTATACCAAGAAACTACAGTTGACCCGAGCTTGAAGATTCCTCCAAAAGTGCTCTTCCTATCTGATGGACTACCTGCCCAATCTGCATCCGTGAAGCCTTGGAGCTTCACTCCTCTATCTGCCTGTACCATAATCCATACTGTGTAGTGCCTTTGAGATATATCAGCACATGCTTTGTCGCCTTCCAAAATAACTTGGTTTGCTGAACCATAGCTTGACTCAGCTGGTTCACTGCAAAGCACAAATCCAATCATGTGTTCACCAAATACATGAGTGAACCCACAAGCTGCCTATAGACAGTAGTGACTACTACCTCACCTGAAGTAGCATCTTCCTTCCTCCAGTTACCTACTAGAGGAGTCTCCATGGGCTTGCACATCTCCATGTGGAAGCGCCTCAATATCTCATTGGCATACTTGCCCTGAGACACAAATACTTCCCCATCTCTCTACCACACCTCCATGCCTAGAAAGTAGTGCATGAGGCCCATGTCCTTCATCTCAAACTCTCTTGCAAGATCCACCTTGTAAGACTTGATCAACTGATCATCACCTATCAAAATTAGATCATCTACATAAAGTACAATAATCAATAGCTTACCATCTACAATGATGTGGTAGAGGTTCGCATCTGCTTCACTCTTGGTGAATCCCAACCCGGTGAAATAGTTGTCAATCCTGGTATACCAAGCATGGGGTGCTTGCTTCAGCCCATACAATGCTCGCTTGATCTGACACACATGTGACTGACGATCGAAGGTCTCAAATCCCTCTAGTTGCTCTATGTATACCTCTTCCTCAATCTCCCCATTGAGGAATGATGTCTTCACATCCATATGATGGATCTGCCAACCCATCTATGTTGATAGTGCTAGAATCGATCTAATCGATGAGTACCTTGCAACAGGAACAAAGGTCTCATCATAGTCAATCCCCTCAACCTATGAGAAACCACGGGAAACAAACCTTGCCTTGTGTTTCTCAACACTACCATCAGCTGCCTACTTTACTTTGTAAAGCCATCGGGAAGTAACCACTGACTTGTCCCCTGGTCTAGGAACAACATCCCATACACTGTTTAACATGATAGAATCATACTCCTCTACCATCGCATTCACCCAAACTAGTTGTTTCACTGCCTCCTCAAAAGAAGAAGGCTTAGTCACTACACATTCCCCAACCAAGGCCATGTAGCCAGTGTATATATCAGGAGATCTCCTCTATCTGTGCTGAGAGGATGGCTGCCCAACATTCTCTCTCGCATTCTGCATCAATCTGTCAGCTTCCCGAGAGTGTTTCTACCCCTCTCTGGAAGACTCTTCAGTAGTGGTGATCTCCACAACTGGAATCTCTTCATGCGGCTACTCCGCATCATCAGGAGGCTCCTCCTCCTTAGGAACTAATAGTTCCTCATCATCACCATGCAACTTGAGCTCCCTCTCAAGTGATACTCACATGGCTCACTGATCATCAAACTTCAGATCCCTGTGCACTACGGTCCTCTAGCTGGCAGGCAGAAACACACGATAGTTGTGAGGTGTATCTGTGTACCCCACAAGTATTCCCAACTCAGTTGTTGGGTCTAGCTTCTTCCAAGCATCTTTGGTCACATGATAGAAGACTGGTGATCCAAATATGCGGAAGTGACTCACATTTGGCCTCTTCCCCAAAAAAGCCTCCATAGGTGTCTTCATCCCCAAGATACAATGAGGACTTCTATTCTAAATATATATTGTTGTATTGCATGCCTCGGCCCACAAATGAAGTGGTAGGCCTTTGTCATGCAACATCGATGAATTTGCACCCATAATAGATCTATTCTTCCTTTCAGCCACCCCATTCTGTTGTGGGTTATGAGGTGTCGTGAGTTCCCATTTAATTCCTTTTGAAGCACAGAAGTCCTTAAACTGCTGGGAAATATACTCTCCACCGTTATCACTTCGCAAGGCCTTTACTTTCATCCCTGATTCTTTCTTTGCCAAAGCTTTGAACTCACAAAACTTCAAGAAGGTTTGATCCTTCTTTTGCATGAAGTAGATCCAACATCTACGAGAAAAATCATCAACAAAAATAACATAATACCTTCGCTTTCCAATGGAGGCTGTAGAGAAGGGCCCGCATACATCTGAATGAACTCACTCCAGAACTGCTCCTGCTCTACCATCTCGATCATGAAAAGAATATTTTGCATACTTACCCAAAGTGCAACCTTTGCATGTGCTCACTTGCTCCAGCTTGCACTTGGGTAATCTGGTAGAAATTTGCCACATGATCTTCAAGGTCCCATGATGCAAGTGTCCCAGTCACCTATGCCATAACTCGCCAATATCTTGGCCATGCATCACTGTTATGAAACCAGCTCAAAAAAGCTAGAAAAGATAGATCAACGCCTTAGAATTCAGCCTCTTCGAGGGGGCAACCTCCTTTACATTACATAAATGAACA
>APFE030702674.1:6610-18183 GCA_000404065.3 Pinus taeda | reverse complement strand
TATTATAATTATTATTAAAAAATTAATGTAATTGTGTTAGTTTATTAAAACAGTCAAACAAATTGGGAATTCCAATGTAGATCATTTTAAGGAAATAATGAACCCATTATTTTTTAAATTATTTTAAAACAGGAGTTCATGTGGCAGTATTGAAAGAATGGTATGACTGCTGAGGTAGCGTAAGTTGGTCTATGTTCTATTTCCTACAGTTGTTTACAGAGCCAGTGACGAGTACAAATGTTAGCATCGATATCTAATATCTCTTTATACCTAATAAAAATATAACTAAAATAATAATAATTTTTAAATTGTAAATAAGAATAATATATTTATATTTACATTTAATTAGTTTTATTTTGATTTTTTTTTTTTTAAACAAAATCAAATTTATCACATATATATTAATTCTTTATAAATTAATCATAAAAATAATAATTAATCATAAAATAATAATATTGACTTCATTCATTCATAACCAAAACCAGGACGGTTTACCTCTGATGTTACTGCTCCTCGAACCAAAACCAGGACGGTTACAGCTACGGCGAGACAATGCCAACTTCGGACACAGTTTATTACGTCAATGGGCAGGGAGGGTGCACTAATGACGTTAGTGACTGCAGCGACTGCCTTTCTAGCATGGTGGGTCCATCTGGGACTATTGCAACAATTCTATGAATGCTCAGGTAGGGTACGATGGCCTATGTTCCATTTCCTACGATTGTCAAGAGGGCGAGTGACGAGTGCAGCTTTTCCTACAGTTGTTACCAGGCCGAGTGACGAGTGCAGCTTTTACCATCGAGTGCAGATTTTAAAAGAAATAACAACAACAGCAATTTGAGCATAACGACTCAACGTTACCTTGGAAAACTACACTAAGTACACATTGTAGTACGAAAAAGAAATAGATGAGAGAGATGAGAGTCTTATTTAGGTATATAGAGATACTACATATCGATGCTAAAGCTGCACTCTTCACTCGGCCTGTAGGAAATGGAACATAGGCCAACTGTAGGAAATGGAACAGAGGCCAACGTACGTTACCTGAGCATGCATAGAATTTTTGCAATAGTCCCAGATGGACCTACCCAGGCTAGAAATACAGTCGCTGCAGTCACTAACGTCATTAGTGCACTCTGCCTGCACTAATATAGTTCGAGATCTACGAGCAGGTTTCCGATGGCATCGAAGTAAATACTTCCCCTTGGGAGCTGAACGTTCTCACAGCTTCCCGATATGGGTCCATACTGCGCGCCTACCACAGATATGAGGAGCAGTAACATCAGAGGTAAACCAAACGGTGCAAATGACCTCATCTCCATGGCTCCCTCTAATAACAATAATCCCTTGTAATGGCGAGCTAGCGTTATTGCTATATTCCTTACGATAAAGCTATATTCCTTAGGAATGAATGATTATGAAAGACCAAGAAACTAATGGTTATCAATCTGTAATGTAGCCCCTTTTATAACATTCTGAAGTCAATATTATTATTTAAAAAAATTAATATGGGTTTACAATTATTATAATAATTAAAAAAAAAATCTCAAGAATTAATTAAAGAAGAAACAGCTGAACCAAGGAAAATACAGTGATTGGCAGAAAATCTAGCTTCTTGTGATTGGTACTCTGCAATAGCTCAATTCTTGCTGAAGCTAGAAGTTCCTCAAGGTTTCAATTCAAGCTAAGCCAAAACTACGGCAGCAAAATACTGCATCCATGACAACCTACTTTACTGGAGGGACCCCTCTGGGATTCTTTTGAGATGTATGGACAAAGAACAATCTATAGAAGTTATGCAACAGTTTCATTCCAGCATGTGTGGAGGACACTGCTATTGGAAAACTACAGCCCACAAGATCCTTAGAGCTCGATACTATTGGCCCACCTTATTTTCTGATGTATTTTCATTTGTTAAATCTTGTGACAGGTGCTAGAGATTGAAGGGAAGCAACAATTGAATTCCATGTCTTTAAAGCCTATACATGCTAGTGGCTCTTTTGAGCAGTGGGGCTTGGATTTCATTGGAGAGATCAATCCACATTCCAGTGGCCAACATAGATGAATTTTAGTAGCCATAGATTACTTCACTAAGTGGATTGAAGAAATCCTTAGGCTGATCATCATGTGGTCATGAAGTTTTTAACAGAGAATATCTTCACTAGATTTGGTTGTCCACATAAATTAGTCACAGATAAGGCAGTCAGAGCAAAAGAATTGGTGGACATGTGCAATTCAATGGACATTAAACTGGTTCGTTCCACCTCATATTATCCTCAAGGCAATGGTCTAGTAGAAAGCTAGATAAGGATAATTACAAAGTTGCTGGAGGAAAACAAAAAGAATTGGGACTCTAAACTCAAGTATGCACTGTGTGCTGCAGAATAACCATTAAGAAATCCATAGGAAATTCTCCTTTCAAGCTGGTATATGGTACTGAGGCTGTATTCCTGATTCAGCTAACCCTCCTTGTGGCAAAGTTTTTGCAAGAATAGCATAATGAGGAAGAAGACATGGAAAAAAAAGCTCATTGATTTAGGAGAGGTACATCAAATCAGAGAACAGCTAGTTGAAAGGTCTGCAGCACATCAGAAGAAGATCAAGGAAGTTTTTGACAGCAAGACAAAATCATATAATTTTCAGGTTGGAAACTTGGTCCTTAAGTGGGATGCACTGAAAGAAAATAAACGTAACCATCGGAAGTTTGATGCTTTCTGGATAGGGCCTTTTATTATTTCTCAAATTCAGGGGAACAATACATTCATACTGCAAAGTATGGGAGGGGAAACAGTCTTTGATGGCCCATTTAATGGGTGGTTTTTGAAAATTTATATTATTTAAGGTCTTTGGGCCTTAATATTGTAAATATGTTATTTTATCAGTTTCAGTGTAAGCTTAATTACACTCCATGCCCAATGGAACACTAGGAAATTCTACTAATTTGTTTTTCATAGGAAAGGAATTTGTTCTGCAAGTTGTTGAGACTTCATAGGCAGGATCTCATCCCTAGAAGGAGCTAGTGTTAGCTCTGCTACAGGTTGCTAACGTTCGAGCAGAAGTAAGCTTGGTCCTTGGTCTTACTCAAAGAAGGCCTACACCAGATATCCTCTCCCTTTTCCATTCCTCGCCCATTCCCCTCTTCATCTCCTTTGCTTCTGTTTAAAATCACATAAAACGATTTTCTTAAGCCCCAGGCATGAAAACCCTCAGACCCATATAATCCCGGGCCTTCGCAAAACCCCTAATCCATCGTTTCCTTGTCACATCAAACAAAACCTATGTGTTCAAACCCCCGTCGTCCGATCATGTCCGCCGTGATTGGACGACGTTTGCTTTCTCTGTGCCCATAAACCACCCGCGCGTTAACTCGCACTCAAAGTGGTTTTTGTCCCTTCCAGTTTGCCACGCGTCGCTCAATGATTTTGATCGCGAGCCCTCGTACGATTACCGCTCACCCTCCAAAAGTGGTGCGGGAAATACTGCTTACCACTCATCCTCCATCCCCGCCTGATAAACTCCGCACATTTCTTATGCCTGGTGACCACTCAATCTGTCCACCCGAGATCTAACGGCTCACATTTGTTTGCTCCCGCTTCCTCCCGATACCTCCCACCCAGAGATCTTCGCCGTCCATCTGTGCAATCCAACGGCCAACCTTTTTCCTCCAACAAGTCCGTCAAACTGCCATGTAGTACGTGACCTTTGATTGTCCCATGCACTCGAAGGATGAAGGTGATCACCTACCAGTAACCGACGCAATTCATCTTCAACAACTGCATTAAAGAAATACTATGGCCGAGGAGAAAAGGATAGAGTCTGAGCAAGTGAACATATTCAACAATTATGGAACTTCTTCCATACAATAC
This sequence comes from Pinus taeda, assembly GCA_000404065.3. Classification (NCBI taxonomy): domain Eukaryota; kingdom Viridiplantae; phylum Streptophyta; class Pinopsida; order Pinales; family Pinaceae; genus Pinus; species Pinus taeda. The sequence goes on along the minus strand of APFE030702674.1, from coordinate 14,317 downwards.
TCCACCTACCCAAGAAGGACAGCAAAGCACCTGAGAAGATCAGATTTGTTCACTGAAGTAGGCAAATTGTACTAAAGACTCCATTAGGAAGTTAAAGCAGTTGGTGGTCAATTATGACCTCTCCACACCTAGAATAGCAGAATATCTTTGTAATGAAACTTTATATATACCCCGAAACAAGATGTAATTAGCGTTGATGGTTGTAATTTTGATGTAAGGTTCAACTTGTGGAGACTATGACTGCGTTGAGACTTGCAGTGTCTCGTCTTCATTTTCAGCGAATATAAGCTTCTTTTGCTGTTAATTACTCATTGTTCACTTCTACTCTATTCTAGGTTGTGCCTGTATTGCAGTTTTCATGAACTCTTGAAGTTTAGCATTATAGGAGCTGTCATCCTACCTCTGTGGTAAATTCTTGTATGTATCAGTGAATGTGTCATTCAGGATTTGTTTTTACTTAATGCTAGAGAGCTATCATCCTGTCTATGCATTAGGAAATAGATTTGCAGACCTTTTTATTTGTTGTAGCAAGCCATCACATGGTCTTGTGCATCTACTGGTGGTTAGTATTCTCCATACTCACCTAATCCTTAAACTGTGGGTAATTGGTGGTCTAAAGCCTTGTAGTTTGGGGGTGTTCACACATGTCTGGAGTTAAGCATAGTAGAAGTGGTTATTCGGCTTGAACAAGCATCATTCCCTCCATTCATCCTTTCCAACATTATGTTGAGTTTGTAATGTTCCCGAGCATCTCCGAGCTACAACCTAGGAGAGTTTCTTGGGGTGATAAGAGGGCTCACACCTAATGATTCATGATGTCCATTATTGTAGGCAAACTCCACCAAGTGGAGGTAATCCTCCCATTTCTGGGGTTGTTGCATTACAAACATTCTCAGAATGTCTTCCAATATTTGTTTCACTTGTTCTCTCTGGTCATTTTTTGTGGATGGTAGGAAGTGATGAATTGAATTTGAGTGCTTAATCCTGTGAAGCGGGTTTACGAAAATGCAGATGTAAATTTTACATCTCTATAGGATATCGCTACTCGTGGTATCCCGTGTAGTCGAAAGATTTCCCTCATAAATATGTTTGTAATCTCCACCATTTTATAAGTGGATTTTATGGGAATGAAATGAGTAGGTTTCTCAACTTGTCCACCAAAACCATGCTTGAGTCATGTTGTTTTTTTGTATGATGTAATTTTGTAATGAAGTCTAAATTGATTGTCTCCCATTCTCGTTCAGGAATGGTTAAAGGGTTGTAACAAACTGGCAGGATGTTGGTGTTTTTCCTTTACCAATTGTCACTTAAAACATTTGGACAAGTATTATGCCACATATTTTTTTAGACTCGTCCATAAATAAATTTTCTTTATAGCAGAAAACAATTTCTGGTATCTTGGATGAGTTGCGTAACGTTTTCTATGAAACTCATCTAATAACAATTGCTTGATCAACTTTTGATTGGGAATATAAATCCTATTTTTGAATATTAATATTTTATCTGGGCTAATTCCATACTCTGACTCCCTCCTATTTTCCTGAGTTTCCGAAGCTTGCTGCCATAAGAATGTATATTTCGATCTCTCAGGGAGGCCTCTCAGATAACCTTTGGCAGGTTGTATTGTGCTTGGTTGAATTGTACTTCATAAATGCAATGTACTTTTCAGCTCAAAGTGTCTGCTACCCAGTTTTATTTTCCTTTGAGGTGTTTCATGTCAAAGTCAAACTCGCTCAAGAATGCAGTCCATCTGGCCTACCGAGCATTTAAACTGGATTGGCTAAAGAAATTTGTAAGACTACTGTGGTCAGTTAATAGTAGAAATTTCTTCCCTAGAAGGTAGTGTCGCCACACTTTTAATGCATGCAATATTGTAGTCAACTCCGGATCATAAGTAGGGTAATGTTGTTCATACTCCTTTAGTTTGCGTGATTAATAGGCTATGACTTTTCCTTCCTGACTTAATACTCCACCAACACCCTCCTTACTCACATCTGTACATACTACAAAATACCTTTCTGAATCTACTACTTTTAGCACTGAGGCAGTCGTGAGAAGTTTCTTTAATCGTTTAAAACTTTGATGGCATTCCGCTGTCCAGTGGAAAGCACACACTGTTTTCTACAGTGAAGTCATTGGAAAAGCTATTTTTGAGAATCCTTTGATAAACTGACGATAATACCCTCCTAGGCCTAAAAAGGATCTTATGTCAGCAACATTTTTTGGTGTGGTCCATTCCATGATAGTTTTGATCTTTTGTGGATCCACCGCTATACTGTTTTCCAATATTACATGGCTTAAGTACTGGATTTGATCCTTGTATAAATCACACTTACTAAATTTTACGTACGGCTGGTTATCTCACAGAATCTACTATACTGTTCTCAAATGTTTCTCATGTTCCTCCTTACTTTTTGAATAGATGAGGATATTATGAATAACAATGAGTAAAAATTTATTAAGAAATGGTTGGGAAATTTCATGCAACATCCTCATGAAAGTGGTCGGAGCATTGGTAAGGCGAAAAGGTAGTAACACAAACTCATAGTGTCCATAACGAGTTCAAAATGCGCTTTTGCATATGTCTCCATCCTTTATTCTGATTTAATCATAGCCAAACCTTAAGTCAATTTTGGATAATACGCTAGCTCCCAGTACTTGATTGAATATATCGTTTATACGAGGTAAAGGATATTTATTTTTGATGGTAGATTGTTTAACTAACGGTAATCGATGCATAATCTTAATTTCCCATCCTTTTTTTGTACGAATAGTACAGGGGCTCCCCAAGGGGACACACTAGGGCGAATGTAACATTTATCTAACAGTCCTTGAAGTTGCATTTTCAATTTTTTTAATTCAAGAATGCTCATGCGGTAAGGGGTTTTACAAGTAGGAGCTACCCCAGACACTAACTCAATGGTAAAATTGATGTCGTGCTTTAATGGCAACCCAGGAATGGATTCATGGAGTACATCCACAAATTCTTGAATTACAGGAATTCTTCCTAAGGAGGTCATATTATTCCTATCATTGTTGTACCTTACTTGGATAACATAAATCCGAAAGCTCTTCCTTATGCATCTTCCAAGCTGGTTGGCTGTAATAGGGCATAGTTTAACATTCTTCTTTATTCCTTGAATTTCATTTCACTGCACTAACTCGGTAAGATAACTGAGTCATTTTTCTTTGCAATCCACTAGAGACCAACAACTCTCCAACCAGTCCATTCCTATCAATACATCATACGAACCGAAGGGAAGGATGTTCAAGTCAATGTGAATCGGTTGTCCTTAAACTGTTATAGGGAAATTTTATGTTTTTGCAGACACCTTCGTTTTTGTCCCGGTTGCTAGTTGAACTAGCCAAGGCTTCTTAAATTTACTGCTTTGTAGCTTACATTTTTCTACCATATTAGGACTAATGTAGCTTAAGCTAGCACCTAGATAAAATAAAACAGAAACATGTTGATCATCAATCATATATTCACATTTGATCATAGTGGGCTGATATTTCGCTTGATGATCGTCCATGGCAGCACTGGTTCTAGACATGCTTCTTGCGATATATCCCATTATAGATGCTTCTTGCATGTTTGACAGTTGTTCAGTTTGAGCATTGTGTGGGCCATTCTTGTAATAATGTGCTTCCCCACATCCCCAACATTGCAGTAGCAATTTTTGTGGCTGGTCTGTAATAGTTTTGCTAACTCCTTCCAGCTATCTATTCTCAGTATAACTCTATGTTCTGGGCATATTTCTTGCAAATTTTCCAAAAATCCTTTGTTGATTATTTCTGCCATTTATGAATTTTGGTTGTCTGTTTGGTGGTACGTTCCTTATTTTCTTGCCAATGGCCCCCTTAGGTCCTTCATTTTTCTACCTCATCTGCTGATAACAGATGTAAGCTTTATTTACGACATTATCCATTGTTTTAGGATAATAAAATTGTAATTTTTCCTTCATGAAATCGCAAGGTGTTAGTGAACCGATGAATTTTAGCTTTTTCTTCTTGCATATATGGAATGTACCATAACATGGAAGTAAACCGCTTCACATACTCGTCCATGGTTAAGGCTCCCAGTCTTAACTCATGGAACTCATTTGCTTTTACGCCATAGTAATGTTTATTTTATGTCATATTAATGTTTAGTTAGGTATTTATCTTTAAAATGTTTCTGGAATTCCTACCATGTTACTTCCTCCTCATCTATCTTCCTCACGGTTTCAGTTTCTTCCCACTAAAGGGTGTCCTTCCACTGTAATTGGTAAACTACTAGTCGAGCTTTAAGTTTTACAGTATACTCATAAATTTGAAGATATTTACCCATGTCGATCAACCAAGCTCCCGCTTCTTCAGATTCCCCTTCAAATAGCAATGGTTTGATTTTTTTAAACTCACCATTTTGTCCTCTGCCTTTTTGTCCTCCTTTGATCCGATACATTATCTGAATTCCCTTCTTCTTCCTCTTTATGGCCTTCTATTGATTCCACATTATCCTCTCTATTGTTGGTAGTTGTGGTCTTTTCTCTGTTTTCTTTTATGGGGTCAGGAGCATGCTGATTTTGTCGATTACACAGACTTTTAAGGATCTTCTCATGTTCTTTCCTTAGCCGCTTGTTTTCCTTCCTCAAGTTCATGATTTATGCTCGTAAATGTTGCATAGTTTCCAGCAGAGCAACGTTGGCTTGTTGTGATTCCTCTCCCAATTGTACCCATAGTTTTGGGTTTTTCTCCGCATAAGGTGTTTATGATTGGCTTATTGTTCTGGGGCTTCTCCTTATTTTTTGTGTTGGTGCTAAATTATATATTTTTTCTTCTCTCTCTTTGTGTTCATATACATCCAAACTCAATTTATGTAATTTGTTTATTGCATGATTACACATAGATAAAAGACTTAATGAATTGTACTAAAATAACCCACAAGTATTAACTTATGAGCCTGGGCTCTGATACCATATGTAACATCCATATATATATATAAAATTAACCATTACGTAAATAGAAGTGTTGGGCTATAGAAATTAATTGACTATTACCAACGGGCATTTACAGTACCCATAACCTTCACAAATTACAGGGCTATTTCATGTGGATAATGTAGCACCCAATCCTTGTTGGACTCCATGTAACTCTGATAAAGAATGGCAATTAATTTTCCGGCCTGGTCCTTGCCTCGAGGAAATTCACCTCATTAAAGCATAAAAACCCCAAGGTCCTTTGATTTCCTCGCCATCCCTTCCATAGTTGGCTTCATATCTCTACATTAACTTGGCCACTTAGAGGAGTCTCGAGATTGCACATTTGGTGCGATCTTTGTCGTTGAATCCTAGATGATCCACGGTCCTGGCTACTTGAGGTTGACGGATAGGGTTAAGATCCTATGGCTACGAGGGAATGTTCATTTGTTCCTAATTTTGTTTCATGGTGCTTCTGCTCTACAGCCCTAATGGTAGACTGTTAGTTCTGGTTTGGGGTCTATCGTCCCTATCCTGCCATGACTACATGCTTCTCCACTAGGTAAGGGCAAGTCATTACCAATGTTTGAGTGTTTTTTTGATCATCCTTTCCTTACTGTTTTAGTAGATGAGATGGGGTTTCCTCACTATCTCTCTTATGGAGGGGTTATTAATACTGAATGGGTTTTCTTGTCAAATATGTGTGACCTCTAGATGGAGCAATATGACTTCACCTATGGGTGGAAGGTAGAAATCTCATCCATTCATGGTTAAGTTGATTTCCTTTTCCTGAATATTTTTTAAGGGTTTTAAGCTACTCTACTGAATTTGGTCGTAGCCCTTGGGAGTGCAGGTCTCCACTCATATAATATCTCTTTTTGTCATTTGTTTTTAATTTTGGATTCCTTAAACTAGAAATGGGTCTTATTTAATTGTTCTTTTGAACAAGTAATGTTTTGATGGTTTCGTTTTGACCTTGCAGAATGACCTTCTCGGGCTTCGACGTTTTAAGTACTACTGTGTCATGTTTTCTCCAGGTGGATTGTGCCGAGAACTCCTTTTGCTTTGAGTTTTTAAGATTCTCCAGTGATTAGAGAGCTTAAAATTGTATTAAGATGGAATTGGGCCTTATGGCCATAATACCTCTACTCGATGGTTTTAGCTTTATGTTTTAGTTAAAGATAGGGTTGGCATGGCTGATGTTTAGACTTGTATTTTGGTTTGACTCTTGTATTCAATGGGGACTGAATGGTGATTTGGCATTTAAACATATACTTTAATTTATTGGTTGTTATGACCCAAACTATTACGAAGCTTTATTGTATATACATATTGATTAAGTTTGTTTTAAAAGCTGAGAATATTTTAAGATTTACATGAAAGGAATCATTGTTTTTATTTTCTGTATATGATTCTAAATGTGCCAGACTTGATACACTGCTATCTATGTTCTATGCTTTAAGGGTTTGAATCTTTTATGAGCCTGGGTATTCAGCTCTTGGAGTGTTATTGCAGAACTCCACCAAGGTTGATAACCCTACCCCTTCAGCAATATACATATCTTCACACCAAATATGATTTGGTTCATTACATACATGATTTTCTTGTAATAAATGTACAATGATTGCTGTTGTGATTTCTAGAATTCTATTAGTATATGTGGGTACATAGTTTTAATATGCAGCGTAAATGTTTACGGTTGAGTTAGGGGCCTGTTAAGTATGAGAAGTCTAGACTCAAGTGATAGATCTCTGTATCAATACTTGATTGTTCGATTCATGATTCCTTTGGGAGTATATTAGAACTCTTTCCTTAAACAATATCATTATAAAAGGAACAATATGTGTTTCCTCCTATATGTTCTTGCAAGTGTGTGTTACATTTTTGCGTAGAACTTATTAAAGATTTCATTTCTATACTACAACAACATTCTAAGTTACTAATCTAATTTTTTTTGATGACACTAAACATTAATTACTTCCCTAAAGTAATAAATAGATGTTAACACAAGGATAAGTATCTATTTGGCTATTTGAATGAATATGATTCAAGCCTACATTCCTTTGATTTAGAAGGTCTCGTCACCTGACCTCAGATCTCGTAATTATGTCGAGAATCCCCCTCTGAGCTCTTCCACTTCTGTCAAGGACAGACAATTTTGGTACCTTGGGCATGAGGAAACTAATCTAGTCTCAAGTCGCGTACCTCAATTCCTTCCCACTGTCTAACTTGCTCAGCTCTCGGAATAAAATTTCTCACAGTACAATTTTTTTCTCCCCCTTTCCAACCCCCACTAGTTCCTCTCTTTTCCCCTTTTTAAGGCAGAAAGTGAGAGAACTATCTATAACTATTTGTCAGTAGTTAATAAAACTGATTTTCTAGTTCCATTCGCAACTGAATTAGAATCTTTTAATTAATATTTAACAACTTTTCTTATGGCTTTTCACCCTAAACATTTTTAACAATTCAAAATAAACTAAAATAAAATAAAAATAGTAAATAAAACTTGATAACAACAATTGTCGATATGTTAGATAGGTTAGTGGGTGTTACATTATTTGATTATAATTACAATATATTTGATTATTAAATTTTTTATTTTTATTTCTTAAAATTATTATTTAAATTCCACATTACTTTATTTAATTTAATTTAGATTTTTCATTTAATTTCTATTTTAATTCATTAATTATAATTGGTTCATTCAATTTTAAAAAATTTATCAAAACAATTACCTATCCTAGAGTTA
>APFE030702667.1:0-12408 GCA_000404065.3 Pinus taeda | reverse complement strand
TTTCGGGAGCTAGGTTCCCATGTCAGTTGACGGTGAATTTGTAGGACAGTTAAACCTAGCCCACAACCCAAATTTGACCATAACTTTGGTTGGCTTGTTCTCCCTCATACGAGCTTGGATTTGAGTGTCGTTCACACTGTTGGAATCAAGACAAAGAGCACTTCAATCTAGTGTTGGTTTGGGAGAAATCTAACCACTATGAATTTTGACCCTTTTTTAGTCCTCTGGGACTTCTATATGTGTCTGGAGCCACCTGGATCAAGTGGTGTTGGAGGTTAATGAAAAGGAAAAATGTTTTACAAAACTATGAGGGATATAGTGGAATGAACATATAGATGTACTTTCCACTTATAATACAAAAATCAATCCAATGATTCCAAGAACTAAATTATATCTAAACTACATGAAGAGTTTCTAGAGAAATGGTCAATGAGACCTGTCAAACATGCAAAAGAAAAAACATGTAACAAAAAAAAGAATTATTCAAAAGGTAATATTCCTAATTAGAATGATTTTCTATAATTATATGTATATATTTCTACAAGCCATTCATTTATTAATATCACTTTTGTTATATTTAGTTTTCATATATCAATATAAAAATAATTTATTACTTTTTTTCAGGAAGATTAAAAATACAAAAGGATCAACGTGCTGATATGCAAAATATACTAGTAGGAACGTCCAAAAAAGTGTACAAGGAGATGTTTAAAGAAATGGACATAATTGCATTAGAGGAGGATGCGTCTAATCATGATTGACTTTGTACATATAAACAAATAATTTAGCATTAAATAGTAATTTTCATGTATTTTCTTGCAAAAAATAAAATAAAATAGAACTCATTCGGCATATAGAACAAAATGGTAAGGAATAAAAGCATTGGTTGTTGAAATTGTAGTAAGAAAAGGCTTCATTTGACTTGTGCCTTAGTCAAATGGAGAAATTTGATTTTCCACATCAATAGGATGACTTGGATTGCAAATAGCTAGAGTGACATAGATTTGTCTCCTACTGGAATTAGTAAATTTGAGTTATAAGATACAAGTAGAGTTGTGCATGGGTTGATTGCTATAATTTAGCAATCTAGTGGAGTTATTGTTAGATAAACTTAGTTAACTAAGCTCCAGTATTTAGTGGAGCCAGTAAGAGTTCAATTAAGTGGTTATAATAGTTGTTAACTCATTGATCTCTTAGTCAACTGATCAATTTACTAAAAATAGTCTCATTCATACATGGAATTCGAATTTCCTAGTTTGAGTGGAGGAAAAGGCATCATTGTAATTATAAATTGTATAGTCATTGAGTGTACATTGAGCAGGTTTTAATTCCTTCAAGATTGACATAAGGAAAAAGGGAATTTTCCTTTTTTTTAGGGGCTAATTTCCTCAAGGATTGTGCAAGGAAATATGAGGAAAGCTTAGGCCTATTTTGGCTAATTGTTGTTTAGAGAAGGTTAGTGAGAATAAGATTAGAATTGTAGTGTAGGGTGTGCTTTAGGATTGAAACAAGACATTGTAATTGATCCATAGTCTTATATGAATTAATGCAAAGTAATGGAAGCATTTTTCCTAGTTGGTTTCCTTTGTAAAATCATTGTGTTCCATATTTTTTATGGTTGCATGTTATTGCATGTGTTTCTATTGTGTGTTTTCCTTTCCGTAGAATAGTAGAAGAAATTTTTGTCTCTTGATTTAAGTTTGATTTCATTAGCAGTAGAAAATTTCTTGCAATTTCTATATGGTATCATAGCTACAGAAGACTACATAAAACCTTGTTCCAGATCTTCTCTCAGTGAAATTTCAATTTGCAAAGTTTTTGGTGTAGATTCTCTTCAGTGTGGGAAAAATGTGTTTCAATGGATTGAAGCTTGAGTATGCATTGGAGGGAACCTCAAATTTTTGTTCCTACAAAGACATGATGGAGTATTGGAATACACATAAATTGATATTCCAAAACAAGCAACATTAGATGCACAAGCACTTGCTCAATGGAATAAATACATAATGAAATCTAGGAGGATTATTCAAGAGGGTGTCAAAGAGCATGTGGTTTCAAACTTGCATGGAAATGAGACCCCTTTTCCAATGTAGAAAACTCTCACAAATCTCTTCCAAAGAAGCAATGATGCTAGGAAATTAACATTGAGAGATAAACTCAAGGGCATTTGAATGCAGAAAAATGAAACCATTCCACAATACCTATCCACATTCACTTAGGTTTGAGATGAACTTGAGGAGTAGGATAAAATGTTCCATCATCTGAACTTGTGAGATTAGCACTCCTTGGCATTCTAAAATGCTACCACAACTATCAAGATTTAGTTAATGGAAGAGACAATATACCAGATTGGGAGAGACTTTGGGATAATTTGGCGTAGGAGGAGACCGGAAGAAACAAAAGAGATGGTGTCACAACTAGAGATAAGGAGGAAGAAACCCTTCCTTTGGAGGGAAAGGGAAAGAAAGCCAAGGGTAAGAAGGCCTGAGGTGAGGTAGAATCCAACCAGAACCATGGCAAGAAGAAAGAGTTCAGTAAAATTAAATGCTTTCATTGCCATGAGTGTGGACACTATGCAACCAAGTGTCCATCCATTAAATCTAGTAAGGATCATGTAGCATCAACAAGAGTATTGTCTCTTTCATTACAATTCGAGTTGGATTTCACCCTCATTTCTTGCATGAAAAACACAGTAAGAGGAAGTGAGTGGTAACTAGATTTTGGTGCCTCATACTATATGATAGGAAGTAAGGGTTTTGTCAACAACCTAGAGGTGAAGGAATAACAATTACACATAGAACTTGGAGATAATGGTAGGTATAATACCAAAGTAATTGGTAGTATCACCTTTTAGAGGGATTTAGGCTCCCATATTCACTCGAAAAATGTAATGTAAGTGTCTGGGATAAAGAAAAAATTGAATTCTATAGCTGTAGTGGAGGAAAAAGGTTATGACGTGATGTTCAGTATGGGAAAATATTTTATAAAGCATGTTTCTATTGGAAAAGTGAAACATATTAGATTTAGATTGAAAAACATCCACAATCTAGAGGTAGATTTCATCATGCATGCAACTATACCTCTAGGACTGAGATCGGGTGATATAGACCCTTAGTCCTATAGTTTCATAGATTTGGGCAGGGCCAAAGGAGAGTAGTAGAAATTGAAGTATACTCTTATCATGGATCATTACCCTTGTTACAGGGTCCCATAGTATCTAGTAGTAGAAGGACTAGTATCAGTTGATGTAGTTAGATCTTGATCGACAATTCGGGGCTAGTAGCAGTTACAGACTTAGGGGACAGTTGCATCTCAGAGACACAATTGATTCAATATTTTGGATGCTTATGAGTTTCAGTTGTTGTAGTAACAAAAACAAAAGTGAGAGGGATTTGCGTTACAGTACATTCCTACATAGGAGTGGGATTAGGGTTGTGCAAAAACCTTTTCTTGCTAAAAGTTTTGAAATTGTAGTAAGAAAAGGTTTCATTTGAACTGTACCTTCGTCAAATGGAGAAATTCAATTTTCCAGATCAAAAAGATGACTTGGATTTCAGTTAGTGGGAGCAACATGGCTTTGTCTCTTAGTTAAATCAATAAATTTGAGATATAGGATAGAAGTAGAGTTGTGCATGGGTTGACTACTAAAATTTAGAAATCTAGTGGAGTTATTGTTAGTTAAACTCAGTTAATCGAGCTCTAGTTTTTAGTGGAGTCAATAAGAGTTTAGTTGAGTAGTTATAATATTTTTTAACTCACTAATCTCTCAGATAACTGATCAATTTACTATAAATAGTCCCAGTAATGCATGGAATTCGAATTGCCTAGTTTAAGTGGAGGAAAAGGAAACATTGTAATTATAAATTGTATACTAGTTGAGTGTACAGTTGTTGCATTGAGTAGGTGGTAAATTCTTTCAATATTTGCACAAGGAAATAGTGAATTTTCCTATTTTTAGGGGCTAATTTCCTCAATGATTGCACACGGAAATAGGGTGGAATCTTAGGCCTATTTGCGCTAAGTGTTGGTTAGAGGAAGTCGATGAGCAGGAGATCAAAATTGCAGTGTAGGGTGTGCTTCAGGATTTAATCAAGACATTGTAATTGATATATATTCTCGTCTGAATTAATGCAAAGAATTAGAGGGGTTTTTCCCAGTTGGTTTCCCCTGTAAAATCATTTTGTTCCTTATGTTTTGATGGTTGCATGTTATTGCATGTGTTTCTATCATGTGTTTTCCTTTCCATAAAATAGTAGAAGAAATTTCCATCTCTGGATTTCAGTTTGATATCATTAGCAGTAGAAAATTTCTTGTAATTTATACATCAAATTTTGTGAGTAATTGTTAATATTTCCTTATAACAACCAAAGGTTTCATTTTTGTATTTTTTTAAGTTGTTTTACAAGAACAATCCTTGAATGTCTTCAAATAGGTGCAACATACAAAGAAGAGGCATCATAAGAATTGATTGACATTGGGTTAAATATGGGTTGTGAGTATATGTTGGCATATCAAAAATTAATTGTGGAATTTCTTGGTATGATCTATGTTGTTTTACTTCTCTAAGTTTATAAATAATATAACAAAAATTTCCTTTATATTTAATCTATGGAGCTTTAGAATGATATAAAACTTGTATGAAACAAAGTATGGAACTATGCAACAAGGCATGAGACTTGGTTTTGAAACCATGTGTATAGCTCATGAGTCACTTCTTGCTATGGTACATTGGTATTCAATTTACATTGATGTATATTATTTATTTCAATTTTCATTATTCTCACCAATGTAGATACACTCATTACACTTTATTTTTATGTTTGCAAGTGGACCAAGATCAAGAAGATGAAAAAAATTAATGTAATAAACAAAACATTCGTCCAAATAACCCAAGTCATGGAAGTAGATCAATCACTGACAAAAGTTCCAACGAATAATGATGATATATTTGGATATCAATGCAACCTATTGTATTTTTTTAAATAATTTCATGTGAAAATCAAACATTTTGTTTAATGTAATGGACATAGTTTCCCAATTGAAATATAATGGGTAACCAATAACAATCCCATTTTTTGTGACAAATATCATCTTATTGATATATAATAAAATACATTTTAATTTATTCTATTTTTTTATCCAATGTCGCTGTGAAATGTTACACAATTGATTAAATATATGGACTATTAAATATTATAATGAAGAGATGTGAAATCCAATAATATAAAAATTAATCCAAAAATCATATACAAATTCACTAATCAAATTTTAATTCATATGAATATTGTTATAAGATATATGTCGATTTTTTTATGAATAATGGATTTAAAGCATCACAACAATTACACTATCACAGGTCAATGTTTCCAAAAAAGAGAAAATATCATACAAAAAGTCAATGCATCCATAACATAAATACACATTGGTGCGTTACATTATATAAAAGCACTATTACAACATAGTTTTTGCATGATAGGTTCCTTTTATGAAATTGGCAACACTGGGGCGTTTAATTCTTCAAGCACCAATATTGTTTACAATTAATGTCCCAATGCATTGTGATTCTTAAAGCATCTGTTCATTCATATAACTAACACCCTGATGCTACAAAATATTATTTCAAGTCCTAACACAATATTAAAATTAACAGAATCAATTATAAATCATAAAAATCGACACTGTGAGTTTAAATAAAAGCGTCGGGTCTACAATATTTTTTTACCTGCCCTAGTTCAGTTTCCAAAAAGAATGTCCCAGAGAATTTTTTGATAAATATACACACTGGCGCAGTATGAATTTTAGGCATAGATGTTATTTCCATTCAATGCCTCAATGATTTTAGTTATGTATGCAGCCCTAGTGCTTTTATATATTTAGCGCACCAATGTTATTTTTCCATGAAACACACTAATAAAAAAACATCCGCTAAAACTTTTTTTAGTTGTGATGAAGTTCCATTATAATCTTTTCCAAAAAATTCACTACCACAAATGCATGTTTTAGAGGATGTTTTTTTGACCTTTTTTCCAATTTTATAACTCTAAAAACCTCTATTATAACCTCTGCTAGAAAGTATTTTCCTTGTAGTGGCACTATGATTTCATAGTTTTATTGATTGTTTTGACTAATGCACTACCAGTATTTATTAACTTCATGAGTGGCATATTTTGAAAGTATTTGGACCACTTTTTGTAGGTCTTTCTAGATGACATTCTCATATATTACAATAATGAAAGAGAACATGAAGCACACTTGTATATTGTGTTAAAAATATTAGGGGAAAACAAGTTGTAGGGAAATATATTGAAATACTTTTTCTTTTAGAATTTTATCATTATATCGGCCATGTCATATCAGGAGAAGGGATTTTAGTGGACCCATAAAAGGTGAAAGGTATAATGGATTGGCCAATGCCGAAAAATTCTCATGAGGTGTGAATATTCATGGGGCTAGTAGGATATTATTACAAATTTGTGGAAGGGTTCTTAAATATTTCCATACCCATCACCACATTACAATGCAAGAGATTTAAGTACAAGTATATGGATGAATGAAAAAATGCATTCATTTAGATCAAGAGATTAATAGCCACTGTAGTGTTCCTTCAAGTTCCTTATATAGAAAAGGACTTCAAACTCAACATTGATGCTTCAAAGAAAGATTAGGGATATGTATATACAACAGAGGTGAATAAAAGATTATGCATCAAGGAAGTTGAAGAAAAATGAGGAGATTTATGTTATATGGGACTTAGAACTGGCACTAGTAATGCTAAATTTGAAGCTTTGGAGGAATTACCTCATTTGGATAAGCTCTAAACAAAAAAGAAACCATGAATTCCTGAAGCATCTCATCCGAACAAAGGGATATAAATGCTAGATAGAGGTGATGGAGAGAATTCATGAGTGAGTATGATTTTTAAATTTTTAACAATAAGGGAAAGGATAATGTTGTGGTGGATGCACTAAGTAGAACACCATATAAGGCTTCTCCTTGTTACACCTAAAGGTCAATCTAGGAGAATATGTGATACAAAAAATATTTGGATATATTTGGTATTTGAATCTCACCTCAACCCTCCAGAATGGGAAGAATATAGAGCCAAGGTTTGAGGGCTCTATCCTTGAATTAGACGGGCTACTATTATTTTAAGGGATGACATATATCCTTGAGGAAGGAGATATATAAAGAACTATTCTCAAGGAATCCCATAGGGAATTTACGATGCACATATTCTTGTGAAGAAGTTGTATGCCGACATGAATAAGATTTTTTATTGGGAAGGCATGAAGTCTTATGTAGTTAAGTTTGTCACTAAATGTCTTGAATGTTAACAAATGAAGGATGATCATCACCACTCAACAAGAGTCCTACAACTACATGGTGTTCCTATGTCCAAGTGGGAAGTCATCTCTATGGATGGTTTTGTGGGTTTTCTACTCACGTCATAAAGGCATAATGCCATCCTAGTCATAGTTGATAGCTTAAACAAAAGTATCCATTTAATATAAGTTAGAGACACTTATGATATCATTGATCTGGCACAAGTGTTCATAAGAAAAGTAATATGGCCACATGGATTACCCACAAAGATCATTTATGATAGAGACTCTCAATTTATGTCCATGTTTTGTACATGTTTGTCGTCAACATTGGGGACTTAGTTGAACATGAGCATTGCATATCATCTGGAAAGAAATGGCTAGAATGATCAAGAAAGTTTGGTTATGGAAGACATGCTCAGAATGCATGTTATGGATAAGTATACTAAATGGGAGAAGTACCTACTATTGGTAAAGTTTTAATGTGGTAACAAGTACCGTAATTCAATAGGGAAGAATAGGTATCAAGATTTGTATGGTAAGCTATGTCGGACACCTTTGAGCCATGCAATAATAGAGCCTAAATTGGTACACGAATTGGAGTAGAAGGTGATTCATAGTAGGCAAGGATTAAAGGAATCTTAGGATATAAAAAGAGTTATGTTGGTGCCATATGACTAATTTTAGTTATGTGGTAGGGGACCAAGCTTTTATTCATATATAACACAACAAGAATATCATTTAGTTTGAAAAATGAGAAAAGATGTCACCTCAATTTATTAGACATTTTAAGATAAAATAAAATTTGGACAAGTTGCCTATCATCTTGTACCTCCATCCCACTTAAAAAAACTCATGATGTTTTCATTTATCTATTCTATGATATTATGATTTTGATGAATCTAATGAACTCAAATAGAGAGAATTACAAGTTTCAGACATGGGAAGTGTTATGGTTGAACCATTACACATATTGGACCATATACTTTAATAACTCATACATCAATTGGTGGACTAGGTTAAGGTTCAATGGGATAATTATAGCCTAAGATATGTTACTTGGAAGAATGAAAATTATTTACATTGAAACTACCCTTCACTATTTTTTACCACATGTAATGCCCTATTTTGGTCTAGGTAACCACATATACTAAGGCCCTAATTATATTTTCCTGATGCATTAGTTATTAACACTATTTAATGTTGTTGCATTTGAAATTTTGAATAAATTGACTTATTTATATAAAACATTAAATGGATTATGTTATGTTATTAAAAATAGATGTATGATTGACTTTCAACATTCCGATGTTAATTAAAATATTTTGGAACATGGATACTAGGTCTGATAATATGATAATGAGGATCACATTTGTGTCTGTGTGTGTGTGTGTTTCTACATATGATACACATTTTTCTAGTGTGCTTTGTATTACTTGATATGAATTGATATGACATTGGGAAAGATGCAAGTTTGCAGGTAACATGACTAATCAACTGAATAAGTCAATGACGAGCAGGGAAAATTTTTGGGCTAATTTCCATAGGTGGGCCAGTTTTCCATGCTTTCCCAAAAAAAAGGATTCGGTAATTTCCATTTTTTCTAAAAACTATTGACCCAAATTTTATAGTATAAAATTATTTTATCTTAAAAAAACCAAAAATCACTGTATAAAATCATTAGAAATTTGAATATTTTACACAAAAATATCATCAAATATTTTATAGTTTGCATTCTAGGGACTTGTAAGATTCACAAAGGTTTCTACACTTTAAGATAAATTTCCATCCTTAAAATTTTCCCTGGAGCATGTAGAACCAATGTTGTAGTGTGACTTATGATAGGTTATTGACTCTAGTTCTTTGAGGAGGGGCGAAGGCATTTCCAACAATGTAACCTCCAAACTAGAGTCATGGGAGGTTTGTGATGGACGCGTTACCCTAGATGTGATATGACAACTACTAATTTCCGATTAGGGAAGTTAGGTCGATATAGTTAATTCATCTGCAATTTTGGTTCTATCAATGATTAGGTCGATATAATCAATTCCACATTATATTGTAGGAAAGGGAAAATAGGATGTGAGAGGAAGTATGTTTGGGAGGATGGGTGGATATCGGTTAGTTGTGAACGCTAGGTGGGAAGTGATTTCTTCTTGTGCTTTTACTTAATTATGGTCACTATTTTTTTCTTCTTGTTTTGTTATGTCTAATTTCCATATTAATCCTTGATTACTTGTAGGCTCTTAACTCTAACTTTAGGATGACGTCTTCTAAAGGACAGGTGTATTAATACCCACTCCTTGATCCTATTATACTATACATAATTATTAGCATAGTTGTAGGAATGTTGATTGATGTATTAATTGCTTGTTGGTATTATTAATATGTGTAAAAGGTATGTATATGCTAGCTATATATCCACACTTTGAATAAATATGCTAATATTTCTATAGTATACTATGCTAACTTAATCCTAAATGTAACTTTACGATTAAATTAATATTTTTCCTTATACTTAATTAAAGACAAATTAATGTAATTTTATGGTTAAATTAATATTTATTAATACTTATGTTTTATTAATTAAAATAACTTTATGATTTAATTAATCATTCATGTTTGACTAATGATTAATTAATGTAACCTTATGTAACTTTTAATGTAATTTAACGTAACTTTTATTTGAATCTAGGTATTTTAATATTTAGGTAACTTTTAAGTGTAACCTTATGTAATTAATATTTAATATTAAATGAAATTGGGTGGTTTCATGACTCATTGATTTTGACTAGATCATTGAGATTGTCTTTTTTTTAATTGTGTATTACCTATTATTATTAGGTGGATTTGTTGTCGTATCTCATCTTGTGAGAGGGGAAAAGCCCAAGATACTTATGTTTGGGTGAGAGAAGTAGGTGAGAAGGTATGAGGGCTTGAGATTTTTGGTAATAGGTGGTTTATTAAATAGAGTTAGGTGGGAGTTAATGGGGATGTTTTTGGAGATGTGGGGGAGGATAAATGAATTGTAGCGAATGGCTAGGTTTTTTTCATATTTTGGTTCGGTGGTTTGGGAGTATGAGGGAAGGAGAAATTTGGGAACTTGAATATTGGAGTGTTTATAGTTAGTGGAGATTGAGATAGGTGTGAGCAATTTAGTGGTTTGGGTATGGAGGGTTAGATGTGGGGTTCTTTGGTACTAGGAAGTTAGATATATTGTTCTTAGTTCGCCATATTTTTAAGAGTAGAGGAAGAAAATAGACTTCAAAACGAACTAAAAGATATACAAATCCTAAAGTACTCTTCCAAGCTATCCTATGAATTTTATAATTGCATATGCCATTAAAGAAATAAAAAATAAATGTACTTTGCAATATGTGGTTTAAATGTAAGCAAAATGTAAAAGTTATCTATATAATAATACTACTATACTATATATATCAATTATTTATCTTGAACCAGTTAACAGGCCTTTCACAACGAAAAAAAATTGCATGATATCTTGTCAACCAATTACGACATAACACCTGGTGACGAGGTGGATTTATCACATTAGTACACTTGCTAAACATGGATTTAGTGGTGATGGCCAGATGACAAAAAAATTACATTGTGCACAGTGGTTCATGGATTTCTCTACATCCACTCTTGAAAATAAGGGAGGAGTTATGTTCTTTATAAAGATATCAAATTTATCTTCGATTCTTTGTAAAGAATGTCAAATAAAAGGATAAGTTTGCACATTAGAGTAAATAAATGGTGGTTGTGCCTCTTTCTTTTAGATGCTATAACTTAATATTATAATGTAAAAATTGAGAAAATGAAACATTTTTGGAAATATATGAAGAACACTATGGGGTTTTTCCCAATTGAATCTCATATAATATTTCTTCAAAATGCAATGAATAATGGACTATTTTATGTGGTTGTGATCAATAAGCTCGATTTATAACCTTGACGTTCCAAGACATATGTTTAAATTTATAAAACAAACTTAATTAAATTTATAAAATACATACATGAAGAACACCCTAGGAGTGGTTTACAAAGTTTATATATTCATTCCAACAACTTAATAAAAAAAATTGGCATGTAGCATTAAATTGTTTTTAGAAAAATTTTATTAAATGAAAGTTAAGAAGGACCAAAATGGGCCCTAGTTAGGATCATGAATTTCATTGTGAACATTTACCAATAATTACTTTAATAAAGCATTAATTGAGTGGGAAATTCTTTATTGAATTAGAGGAAAAGTATGCAAGAAATTGGAAGGGAAAAAACTTGAACTATTAAAGAAACTAACAAAGATTTCCATGTTTCAATAGTCATTTGTCATGTTGTTTGCATTGGTATTGTAACATGGATAATTATTTCTCTATTTTCGTTTTCTAGTTGTCCCATCCATAGTCATGAGAGCACACGTTTTCACTTATTTTTAATTTATTTCATAGTAAAATTGTAAAAGCCACAGGTCAATAATGTTTCTAATGTTTAAACATATATATTTGAGACCTATTTTTGGAAATATCTGCATAAAATTATTTCAAGGTGCAGAGGGATATCGAGTATTTAATATTGTTTAAACTATTTTTTAGTAACCAAATGGAATTGGTAATTAGGAAAATTTGTAAATCAATTTTATATGCAAATAATTAATTATGTTTTTACAAAAGTTTAAATCTTCCTAGTCTTTTCTCAAGATCTATTTTTTCATGAATGATTGTCTCATTTGTTGAGATTGCAACAAGATGATGGAGCTTAGTGAAAAGAGTCACCTTCACTAAGTGGGCCCACAGGATATTTTTGGCGCAAGTCTATTTTTAGACTATGTCTATTTTTAGACATATGGATCATGTCTATGGATTGCAGGTTGTTGTTTATGGATGATTGATCAAGTTGGGAAAAATAGATGGACTTCTATTTTAGACCACAGCGGAGTGACTCCACAGCGGAGTGACTGCTCAGTCTAAATATAGAACAGTCAAATATTATTAGCTCATAATAATATTTAGACTATAAACTTTGTCTTATTCTCTTGGAGCACTTCAGGGTGAGCTACGGATGTGGTACATGCAGATCCCAGAAG
>APFE030702661.1:145897-181145 GCA_000404065.3 Pinus taeda | reverse complement strand
CATAATGCTTTGAATTGCTAGGCCGTCATGGTTACACCGAGTGGTTGGGACTCATTGTTTATGTTGTTCACCTCGGTTTGAATCTCTGGATACTTACTGATGGGGGTTATAGTGATTACCTGGGGTTTTGATCCTGTGTCACGTGGATGAGATTTTGACTAGTTACTAATTTTGTTGGGTTAGTAAAAATAGCAGGCCAACATGGTAATAAATTATCTGGAGAAACGAAATCAAATTTTGTTGGGTCAGTAAACTTGAATTTTAGAAACGAAATCAAATCCATAGATAAGAAACAGTTGTCCTTGGATGTAAAATATCATGTACAAGGAAGCACACATAATATACAGCGCCTCATGATGCAACGATTGGTCCCATACACAAACATGGCTATGTTTGGGTGGAATCCATCAAGCTATGGAAACAAAGGTATTTCTGCTTTGAAAATGCATCTTATATTCCATTATTAAACAACAAAAATTACATCAAGAATTATAGGCTGTGGCACCAAAGCATGAGCCCCTAAACCAAAAGGCAAGCCTCCATGATTTACAATGCCTGAAATTCCATGCAGCCAACAAATTATTTAAACCCGATGAAGAAATGTCCATGAGTATGTATGGTAGCAAACTTGAAAAGTCCATAGTGCATGAAAAGAGTCTCTCTAGGAGAGATAAAACAGGCTGCAGTGTACTAAAACTTTTAGGAATAACATGTTGGCCTCTCATATGCCTATAATGTAACTGCAAAAATATAAATATACTAACTGGCAATACCAATGACCAAAAAATCATACCTGTGTATGATAAGTCAATGAAGATTCAAGAAAGATGGTTTCTAATTTTTGCAGGTTGTTTCCCCATCCATGAATCAATAATGTTCATTTCCTCTGTTTCTCAGTTGCATATCCTCATTTGTTGAAGTTTTTCTTCCTAGGCAAACTACTTTCATACTTAAAAACATGCAACATAAAAATAACTGTAGGCCTTTAAAAGGAGATCATACTGCTTGGCTCAGAAGATGAACAAAACAAATATTCATGTATTTGAGTAGGGTTTTTTCAACTCTAGCAAGAAGAATGCATTTTAACACATGATATCTCTCAGCTTTCAAAAAGAGTTAAAACCAATTAAAACTGCAGATTGTACAACCCAAGCAGGACACTTGGCATGAAAAAGCGAGCTATAAATCATGGAATTAGACTGGGTCTACATCCCATATTCAAGTGTTCTTTCCTGTATGCTCAATTATGTGCATGGATAAATCACAAAGTGCTTTTCAGTTCTCTTGTCTGAATCAGCAAAAGCCTTGGAAAAAATTAGGCTGATGAGATATAACATTATAAGAATAAGGTGCTTCCCAACATAGCGCCACTTCTAGAATATATTTAGTTATTTCCAGTGGTAAGATTTAAAAGATTTCCAAGAACTCCTATAATGCTCACAACCAATGCCATGACAAGCATAGCCCACGGGAGAATCTTCTTCCTTAATCCTACGCTTTCCTCTCGTTGGTTGGGGTTAGACCTCAGGGCTATCAAAGCAGGAAATATGAAACCTAAAGATAGACCTGTGGTTGCTCCTGTGAACTGAAAAGCTACCCAAATATTGGGAATCAAAGTAGATCCCATGTAAAGAAAAACCAAAACAGTGATATTCAAGATGACAAACCTCCTGTTGCTCTCAGAGAGGGGCTTCGATCCCTTGAAGACCATGCAATCCATTGTCTGCCGAAGTGAAAAATAGATCACAGGAAAAACAAGCATCAAATGGAGCACATATCCAACCCTAATAATGTTATCAAGAATGGAACTGAAAGGAATTTCAAGGTCTTTGTCAAAATTTGACAAAATATCTGAATCTGTAGATTGCCCAAATAGAAGATAACCTGATATTGCAGTAGATTCGTACACCAACACACACAGCACTGTGGTGATCCTTCCAACCCTGTTCATCTTAGCAAGCGTTCTATCCTGCATTTCATTATAGATCGGCTGTACATTGAAATGACATATGTATGCATTGGTCATGATTGGGATTACCACGAGAAGATCCAAAATAGCCCTTTTGGACCCAACATCAGGAAGCAGCTGAGGCCTCTCGATCTTACCCTCTATAAGCCTAACAAAGGCAATAATTGATGACAAAACAACAAAAACAACTGCAAGTGCAACAGATGCAGCAGATGTGAATTTCAATGAATCTATCTTCTTAAGAGCACAGAGAGGCGCCAGAACAAATACCATTTTGATGAAAACTATCAGTCTCCGATCGCTCCACCACCCTTCCTTTCCTGTCCATTGATCAAAAATCCCCTGGTGATTCGAATATCCGGACATCACATCTCCCATGATAATTAAATAAACAATCATAATCCCTGCATTGTTTACAATAATACAAATCTCTGACAAAACCCTCGCAGAGTGCCCACAAATAGATTCAACAGTTTCACCATAATTAGAAGCCTTCAGGCAAACAGAAAACTCGACCAACAACTCAATGCTTATTTCCGAGAGAATATCCATTAGGATTATCACTGCAAAGCATAATGGCAGACCCAAAACTTTCATTGATGCAGGCAGTTCCATAATTCCTGCACCAATTACAATCGTCGCCAGATTGAAAACTGCACTAGGGATACCAGATCCAGATGCCACTTCTGCTATCCCTGATTTTTTTGTTGACAATAGGGGTAAAGCATCACTGTCTTCCGAACGCAGTGTCTTTGAGGTAACCCCATTGACAGAATTCTTGATCTCTGCCTCGTTGTCCAGCGATATGTCCTGTGTTTGCAGCTCGATGAACGAGTGCTTCATTCGGCCCTGCATTGTGTACCTGATTGAAATTTCCCGAGAGATATTGAGAATTATTTTGATTACCTGATTTGCAAGAAAAATAGAAAATCGTCCTTTGGCCTCCTCTGTTTGATGAGATCTGCTATTGATGGGGAAATGAATGATAAGATCTGCTTCTGTTTAAAGTCTAAATTCTTCTCCTTCTGGTGCAAGGAGGATGAAAAGAATGGAGAAACTGCAGCAGCAATGGCTGTCACGTCCATAATTTTCTGACCGCGATTTCCATGAGCGAGAATGGCAAGACGAAAATTCAAGAACCGTTTCAGATAAGCATCTAATGACCGCCATTGCCATGAGCGAGAACAGCGAGACCAAAATTCACGAACCGCTTCAGTTTCATGAACCGTTTTTGATCAACGATCAAATTTTGTTCAATCGTCTAACATCATAAATCTACGGTGATCAATAAGACACGGAGACATCTAGGGTAATTCATTTCAAATGGAAACGCCTTACGGCGTAAAAATACATTGAGCATGCCACTATTCATTAAATTGTGGACACATATATTAGGGTTACTTCGCAATAGAGGACTGAACTATATTAGCTTGTGAAGCAATGCCAACTCGTGCACTAAGGCATGTGACTCACTAGGAGCCAAGCTTAGTAGAAGTTTTCCTATATCATGAAAGACCTCATAACAATGGATAACATTTCTTCTTAAGGGGTATAAATCATCGAAGTGGAAATCAATTTCTGCTAACCTCTTCCATTGATTCACAAAATATTTTCATGCTTTTACATATTTTTTTTCTGTAGTTTTTTAATCGTGAATTTCTAGTGTCACTTTAAAGCCTTAAACAACATTTTTTTGGGGATACAAGATCATGAAAATTTTATTCTCCATTGGTAGTTGAAAATTTTACTTGTATATATACATTTTTCAATGGGATATTGTATGTTTCAAACAATGATCCTATGCCAAATTTACTATCCCAAAAATTTGATGTCCCCATGCAAAACAACACGCATTTGATGATTGATCTCCTAGAGTTATGTTTTTGGATTTGTATGGTTTCTCATTGAATTTCTATATTAAAAAGGCCGATGAGCATCATTATAATAAAATTCAAAAAATGGTGTAGATATCACATTTCTTGTGAGAGATAAGCTACCACCATCTTAGGTAGTTTGTTTTAATTCTACATGTAAATAGTTTAAAAGTCTTCCATTTATTAATAGAAATTAATTTTCAATGTATCTCTAAGTTTTGGTTATAAATCTACATATAATTTCATTCCCTTCATAAACTCATATCACATTGGCTTGGTATGAGCAAGGAATTGAGATGGGGATGAGATCATCATGCAACCATGGAATAGTTTCCTTCCTAATAGAATCAAAATTGTCTCATCTCACTACTAGGTTTGGGTGGCATATTTAGTTGATATTGTGAGCATAAAAGTAAATGACCCCATACTTTTGTAAAAGTAGGTTATGTTCTACTCAAAGATATGATAATTAATTTCCTAAAGTAAACAAGGTTTAGGTAATGAAACTCAATAGTTGTACCCATTAGTGAGGTAACCGAGAAGTTCAAAGAATAAGTTACAAGATATAAATATAAAGTGTTCAAAGCCTCTAAAAGGGAGGATTTCATGGATTGTATAATGTAGGAACTTATTTTCAAGATAATACTAAGAAGCTCTAAGGACCATCCCAAAGGAAGAAATCATTCTATGTACACTATGATTTTTTGAGGTCTATTTTTTTTATAATATTTTTGTTTTTACACTTGCTTGTGAGATTTGTTTTTACCGAGTGGTTGGGACTCATTGTTTATGTTGTTCACCTTGGTTTGAATCTCTGGATACCTACTGATGGGGGTTATGGATGAGATTTTGACTAGTTACTAATTTTGTTGGGTTAGTAAAAATAGCAGGCCAACATGGTAATAAATTATCTGGAGAAAGATTCTAACAAAGCAGCTACACTAGTATGTAAAAGGTTGTTTCAAGAATTATATCAAAAGTATATATGAAAAAGCAACAGTAAACTTGAATTTTAGAAACGGAATCAAATCCATAGATAAGAAACAGTTGTCCTTGGATGTAAAATATCATGTACAAGGAAGCACACATAATATACAATGCCTCATGATGCAACGATTGGTCCCATACACAAACATGGCTATGTTTGGGTGGAATTCTGCTTTGAAAATGCATCTTATATTCCATTATTAAACAACAAAAATTACATCAAGAATTATAGGCTGTGGCACCAAAGCATGAGCCCCTAAACCAAAAGGCAAGCCTCCATGATTTACAATGCCTGAAATTCCATGCAGCCAACAAATTATTTAAACCCGATGAAGAAATGTCCATGAGTATGTATGGTAGCAAACTTGAAAAGTCGATAGTGCATGCAAAGAGTCTCTCTAGGAGTGATAAAACAGGCTGCAGTGTACTAAAACTTTTAGGAATAACATGTTGGCCTCTCATATGCCTATAATGTAACTGCAAAAATATAAATATACTAACTGGCAATACCAATGACCAAAAAATCATACCTGTGTATGATAAGTCAATGAAGATACAAGAAAGATGGTTTCTAATTTTTGCAGGTTGTTTCCCCATCCATGAATCAATAATGTTCCTTTCCTCTGTTTCTCAGTTGCATATCCTCATTTTTTGAAGTTTTTCTTCCTGGGCAAACTACTTTCATACTTAAAAACATGCAACGTAAAAATAACTGTAGGCCTTTAGAAGGAGATCATACTGCTTGGCTCAAAAGCTGAACAAAACAAATATTCATGTATTTGAGTAGGGTTTTTTCAACTCTAGCAAGAAGACTAATTTTGTTGGGTTAGTAAAAATAGCAGGCCAACATGGTAATAAATTATTTGGAGAAAGATTCTAACAAAGCAGCTACACTAGTATGTAAAAGGTTGTTTCAAGAATTATATCAAAAGTATATATGAAAAAACAACAGTAAACTTGAATTTTATAAACGGAATCAAATCCATAGATAAGAAATAGTTTTCCTTGGATGTAAAATATCATGTACAAGGAAGCACACATAATATACAGCACCTCATGATGCAACGATTGGTCCCATACACAAACATGGCTATGTTTGGGTGGAATCCATCAAGCTATGGAAACAAAGGTATTTCTGCTTTGAAAATGCATCTTATATTCCATTATTAAACAACAAAAATTACATCAAGAATTATAGGCTATGGCACCAAAGCATGAGCCCCTAAACCAAAAGGCAAGCCTCCATGATTTACAATGCCTGAAATTCCATGCAGCCAACAAATTATTTAAACTCGATGAAGAAATGTCCATGAGTATGTATGGTAGCAAACTTGAAAAGTCGATAGTGCATTGCAGCCCGCAACCGTCGGAGGACAGTCCAGCAAAAAACCTGGAGAAACTTGTTCCCTTCAAATCCAAGTTAGACACGGGTACAATGCTGAAGGAAGTGAGTAGATATGTCAAATTTCTACAGGAGCAACTGCGCCTTCTACAGCTGATGCCTTCATTTTTATCTCCGATCAATGGTCTCGACAAATCGAGAACGCTAAACTCTTTGTTGAAAATATTACATTCAGCATCAAGTGCAGTTCGCAAAGGCATTGCCCTGAACAACAACCGGAACGTGGAAGAACAAATTCTGTCAGCTAAGGAAATGCACCATATTCTGGTCACGTCCCCTGCAGTTCAGAGAATACTCTTTAGTGAGGAGAAATGTGTCGGAAGACTGCAACAATACCAAATGGAGTCTGCTGCAGAAGGTTTTAATAATCTCTTTCCATAATTAGTTCGTTTCAGATGTTCATGTTTTAACATAAAATTGGCACAATAGATATATGATGGAGACGATATATTTCTCTGTAGCATTCGGTATATTTCTATGATCGATACGGTATATTTCGCCTGTGATCACTGGATTACAGTTTGATTTCAACTGCTCCAATTGGAGATCCAATTGCATTTTTATGCGACTGGCATGATGTGTTTACATTTTGATTTAACATTTTATTTTATCTGGAATGTGTGGGATCGCTGTTGGGGAAGTCTTCTTGGAAAGATTTCAACTGATTATGGTACAGTTAAATGTAACTAAAAAATATCATTTTTTAAAAATATATTCCTGGAACGTTATTTCATAAAAATATAATTCATGTAATTGCATTTTTATGATCTGTTTTGTTAAACTCATGAAACTTCACCTCCGTAGACTATGATTTCTTAGGAAATACATATATATAAACTCATATACAAATAAAAGAGAGATCCAGTTACCGATAAGTGGATCAAACATGAATTCTTAGCTTTCGACCTTAATTGGAAAACAAATGGATAATACAATTAGTTCCTGAGAAGCGATGACCAAACAAATGGGCAATCGAAATTATTAAACCAATACCTTAAATGTTGATACTGAGAAAGAGGCATTGAAAAAGAAAAACCCAATCCATAATATTGTACAAAAACTAAAGATGTATTAGAATGAGCTCTGCCTTAGAATTACATTAGAAATCAAGGAACAAAAACATAGTATTAGACTATGTGCTAGAACATCTATGAAATGAAGCTCCAGAAACTTGAGAAAAATAATAAATTAATTACGTACTCAAGCTAAAGAAACCAAAGATCGAAAGTAAAGAGCCTAGGCCATAGAATTACCTTTGAAGCAGTGGTGTCCCCAAGAGTCGAATAGAACATAGTTTATAACAGGAAATTGTTGACATGTAATTTTTAAACTTGTGTGTAAAATATGGATTGTAGCAGCAAATACGCACTACAGTCTGGCATATTCCAGGCCTATTGTTTATTTATATCACTTTGGAAGGCAAATTTTGGGCATATTACTGATCGCTATCACTTTAGAAGGCATGTTTACTGAGATTTTTCTTTTCCCGTACCAAAATAATGACGGGTGTGGGAATGCCAGTATTTCTCAACAGATCAATGAATAGGTATTGAAAATGCATCTTAGGTGATGCTTGCTACACTTGAAGTACTGCTTAGGAGAGATCACGGGCATCTCAGATGGCGCTTGTTGCAACCTGCACCTGAAATACCGAACGCAGTGTCTTTGAGGTAACCCCATTGACAGACTTCTTGATCTCTGCCTCGTTGTCCAGCGATATGTCCTGCGTTTGCAGCTCGATGAACGAGTGCTTCATTCGGCCCTGCATTGTGTACCTGATTGAAATTTCTCGAAAGATATTGAGAATTTTTTTGATTACCTAATTTGCAAGAAAAATAGAAAATCGTCCTTTGGCCTCCTCTGTTTGATGAGATCTGCTATTGATGGGGAAATGAATGATAAGATATTCTTCTGTTTAAAGTCTAAAGTCTTCTCCTTCTGGTGCAAGGAGGATGAAAAGAATGGAGAAACTGCAGCAGCAATGGCTGTCGCGTCCATAATTTTGTGACCGCCATTGCCATGAGCGAGAACGACGAGACGAAAATTCAAGAACCGTTTATCTAATGACCGTCATTGCCATGAGCGAGAACGGTGAGACCAAAATTCACGAACCGCTTCAGTTTCATGAACCGTTTTTGATCAACGATCAAATTTTGTTCAATCGTCTAACATCATAAATCTACGGTGATCAATAAGACACGGAGATGTCTAGGGTAATTCATTTCAAATGGAAATGCCTTACGACGTAATTAGTCATCTCAAGCCTTTAGTGATCATAATTTGCTGAGATTGAGCCAGAGAGAGCCCTCCCTTGACCTGGTAGGGCTAGCTACCAGGTTAAGCATGGTTTGATGTTGGTCCTGGATCATGCCTTTCCCAACTTGAGGTAAATCTAGGCTCGAACACCAGGAAGATGAGCAAGAGAGCCCCAAGAAGGTATGGAAGTGACTTGGTTGGGGTTGTAGTATGCCTGATATGTCCCTTGCATCCCTTGTTGGTATGGTCTGGGTCCATGCGGCCTTCTTTGGTTCATGAAATAAAGTGGTTTAGTGGCTCCTTCGACCCCTTGATATACAGCTTTAAGTCCGGGCAAGGAAGGGAATTTGTCTATAGAATTAGATTCTTCATAGACTTAACAAACCTCTATAGAGTTCAACAGGCATTCATTCCTAGGATGCCTCCTGGTGCACCTAGGACAAAAAATTGCCAAAGCCCTCTCTGCTTCCTTTTATTTCCTTTTGATATGCAAGGTATCCATTTGCATGGAAAGAGTTTGTAGCATCTCAATCTTGAAGTCTTCCATCATGTTTCCAAGTTCACCTTTGATGGATGAATTGGATGAGGAGGTACTGGCTATGGGTTGACTCCCTCTACCTCTAGTTTTGGTTGCTCTAGAATGGTTTCTAAAGACAATCTTTATATCCTCATAAGGTAGTTGGTAGATGTCTCCCCCAGCCAGTAAATGGAGGGTGTCTAGAAGGTCTTCCGGAATTCCCTTGAGTAGGACCAACTTCATAGATTCAGGGTCAAGTGTGCACCTGACCCTTTTGTAACTAAGCTGGAACCTTTGTTCATAATCTTCCAAGGATTCATCGCTTCCCATGGTCATTCGGAAGATTTCTTCCTTGGTATCTTTTGACCTACAATAGTCTTGATATTTTTTATTAAAGGCCTGTTGCATCTCAACCCAAGTTGTGATGCTATTGCCAGGTAACCCCATGAACCAACACAATGTTGCATCCTTGAGAGTAGAAGGGAATAATTTCAACTTTTTCTCATCTTCTGCATAGTTATAGGTTTGGTAGATGACAACAAACTCAAACAAGAAGGTGTCAGGATCTTCTATGGTCAAACCATGGAAGTGAGGTACGGATGAGGGACTTATATTCTTCATTTTGGTGTCCCCATTGGTCTCCCGGATGGGAAAGGTACCCTATATTATTTCTCCATTCCCCCTAGCATTTATGTTCTCAGCCATTGTCTCAAGAGGGATGTTTTCTTCTTCTTCTTCCCCTATAGGTTCTTCAAATATCTCTGGTTGTTCACCTAAAGGTTCTTCTTGATCACTGCCATCGAAGAAGAGAGAAGGTTGGCTATGTGATGTAGTGGGGGTGTTGGGCAAGAATTTTCCTGAATTATCTCTATTCCTACGAGGCATGAAATGAAATATTTTTGGTTGGTTTTTGTTTTTTTCACTGCTTGTACCTGCAAAACTGAAATTGATTGAACAAACAAATTGCAACTAACTGAAATGAACTTGCTGAATTGAAATTGCAGAACTGTAAAGGAAAGAAAATTAAATGCAGAACTGAAAGTGAGGAAATGACTAATCTACTATTGTTGAAATGGAAATTACAGAATTGAAAAGGAAAGCAAGGAAATGCAGAAACTGAAAGAAACAACTATACTGTTTTTGCTGAAATGAAATTTGTAGAATTGAAAATGAAAGCAGGGAAATGCAAAAACTAAAAGAAACAACCATTTTACTTTTGCTGAAATAAACTACTTAGTAGAATGTTGTGATAGAAAATAGATGAAAGCAGTAATCACAAAATACTTTGACACTTCCCCAGCAATGATGCCAAAAAGTAGTGAGCACCAGTATTGTAGTAATAATCCTACTTTACTTTAATTAACCTGGTAGTTCGTAACAAACTTGGAAGCGACCGTACTGTATGCACAAGTACTAGTTCTTACTACATGCTATCACTTGGTCAGCTGACACAAGATCACTAGGAGCTCAAGCCAACTTCTATGGATTCTAGAGGAAGCTCTATATGTGATGAAAGAAAGGAAAGCTTACTCTACAAAGGCTGCTCTACTTGCAGAAAGGAAAAGAAGACTGTAATGTAAATTAAACCTAGCAAACCCTACTTAACCAACTAATCCTACTTTTGCAGAAAGAGAGATGAAAAACCATGAAATGAAAGCCATTACCTACTCAGAAAGTAAACAACATCTACACAAGCTATTTCTAGAAGTAAATGAGCAAAAAAACATCTTTTTGGATTTTTATGTATTTTTATGTGAAATTGTCACGCATGTAATTTATTTGATTGTGAATGTGACATCGATTAGGTGGTGATGGAGGGAATTTTTGGCACTTGAGAATATGTATGATGGTGTGGCTGGGTCCTAATAGGTCTCAGGTGGCCTTCTGGAGGCTTTTCTCACAATCGGACTTCAAAAAGAATCCTACAGGAAAATCTCCAGGAGGCTGCAAGGGATCTACAAGAGGTCTACGGGAGGATGCTGAGAGAAGTTTTGAAGGTTTTGAAGGTGTAAGAGTGGGTGGAAATGGTAGTTGAAGGTTGGGATTATGTGTTAAGGCACCTAGGGGTAACCAAGGATTACTAGGAGAGGAAAAGATGGTCGGGAGAGAGGAAGAAATCCTATGAAAACATGTAGAAAACTAAGGTAGATTTGAGATGAACTTTGGGCAACTTGTAGGGCATAGATCAGGGAGAGAATGTGATGGCCGGTAGACTTGCTGTGAGAAGAGATTTGTTGCAAAAGGACCTAAAAATCAAACAAGGAGATCAAGCAAGCAAGGAAACTATGTACATCAAAAAACAGAATTTTGCATCGAGCTAATCTAGATTATGAGCTATGGAAAGAAATGCTAAAAAAATTCTATAATGAGAGAAAGCATGGAAGGAAACTTATTGCAAGACAGAAATGAACGTGGTGAAAGAGATCTAAAGCAAAGCATTAACCTTTTAACAAACTGCAACACTAGAAATCCTATGGAGAAGGCAAATCTATGTTTTTTGTGGCAGCAAGTGGGTCTTGGCCTCAATTCATGGTCCCAAAGGGAGGAGAGGAGGCCAAGGCTCTATTGATGGCCTTTCTGTATCTTTTTTCTATCACTGTTCAACCTACTATAGAAAACTTAAATGGAAACAACCTTCTAAATTACCAAAAGCATCCTATTCTTAACCAAGAAAGAAATTTATCTAACAACAACTAGTCCATAAATTGAAACAAAGCATATAAATAAAAATAAGAGGAGCTTGGTGTTGGCATTATGATACATATGTTGTACTTGATGGCGACCCACTCATCTCAGATGATAAATTATATGTGGAGAAAATTTCACTGAATTTTATGCAGAGAAAAGTTTATTTCATGTAGAGAAAAGTTCATGGAATTTTATGCAGAGAAAAGTTTATTTCATGTAGAGAAAAGTTCATGGAATTTTATGCAGAGAAAAGTTTATGTCATGTAGAGAAACGTTCATGGAATTTTATGCAGAGAAAAGTTTATTTCATATGGAGAAAAGTTAATGGAATTTTATGCAGAGAAAAGTTTATTTCATGTGGAGAAAAGTTCACGGAATTTTATGCAGAGAAAAGTTTATTTCATGTAGAGAAAAATTTCACGCAATTTCAAGGCAGGAGCAAGTTATTTCGATGTGGGAGAAAATTCTCACTGCCCACTTCATGGTTGGTTCATGGTATAGTTTACAGTTTTTGATCCTATGGTTTTTGGTCCGTGGAGTATTCTGCATCCAAAAGTGTGATTCGCCAAGTATTGGGTCATGGTAATTGTGTTATTATGGTTTTAGACCGTGTGGTATTGTAAGGCCTAAGACTATTAAAAGAGGGAAGGAGATCACTTTGGCCAAAGCAAATCATCCTGAATTTATTGGGATTATTCTTGTAAAGTGCTAGACTCTAGAATACTGTGATTGGGTTTATGGTTGCAGATCTGGACTTCTGGAGCTAAAGTGACTCACCGGTTTGATGGAGACAAGATCTAAGGATAGTTGGATCAAATGGTTTGAATTGACACTATCTATATATATTTGATTATGCTATTCTAGTGTTATAACTGACGCTTGTAATGATCTGATCTGGGTATAACTTAAGTTTGAAATTGCTGCAAGTCATGTTTGAATATTTATAGATCTGTACGCGGGTTGGCTTTGGTGTAAGCGCGTATGTATGCAGGTTTGGTTCATTGTAGTAGCGTATACAATTTGAGCTATGATATTTGAAGTCACAGGTGGTTCTGGTTTTTGATGGGTTCTTATGACAGTTTAAAGGTGTCAGTATTCTACATATCCTGTTTGGTTGATTGTGTTTAGCTTCAGTATTGATGGATGAGAACTAATATTGAATCAGGATCATAATGAATCATATTTATGTGATCTGATGGACTAGATCTGGGTGCTAACGCATATATTATCCTTGTATATGTATTGCTCTGGTGTTTGGGTGATTTAGAAGATTGATTGATTATGTGCTTCAATGATATTAATGGGTCCAGTATGAAAATTGGATGAAACGTGGCCTTTCAGATTATGTGTTGTGCTTCAAGAGTATCCAGTCTGAAAATATATGAAACGTGGTACCTGAAGGAGAGAAGATTGTAGGTCGGCGCTTACGTACTAGTATCTTAGCTAGTACAAGAACTATGGGGGTTGTAGCTCCCTTCCAGGAGAGACTGGAGAACGAGAGAGGGTTGTATCTCTCTGCAGGTAGAAGCCTGCGTACTGGTATAAGACTGCACTAGTACAAAAATATTGTAAAAGGATTTTCTTATTAAGAAGAAGATTGAGATGACTTGCAGCAGGTGGTTTTCTCCCACATTGGGTTTCCACCTTATATCATGGTGTTCATGTGTGTGGCTTATGTGTGATGATCTGTTCTATTTTACTGCACCTGTTTACTGTTAATATGGTTGATAATGTTCTAATGCACTCATTAAGGATCAACTAACTGAATCATAAGAAGTTGTGGAAGTAGCATATATGAATATGAATATGGAAATGAAAAAGTTTTATTGATGTGGTAATACTGATTCACCCCCCCTCTCAGTATTATTTCCAACACTTGGCTACTTGGATTGGGCCCTAAACCAAGAGCTTTAGCCCTCTGAGGTAACTTAGTGCTAGCTCAAAAATGATCTCATCTTTATTATCAAAATAATAATATGATTACATGAAATTGTCAACAAAAGTAAGTTCAAAGTTGAGCAGAGCAATGCTGCAACAAAAAGCCAAAAATTTGACTAACTTCCTAATGAGGCGCTAGGCCTTTCTACTTATACAACGGAAGCTCCCAAAAACTTTCTTAAAATTAGGGAGGCTTGGCACCCAACACTCAAGATAAACATAAGTTATCATCCACTTGCTCGGCTGCCTCCTAGTGCACTCATTTGACTGTTTGTGCTCCGAGCTGCATGAAGGGGAATTCTAAGTGGGGAGTCATAAATGAGGAGGATACCCTCCTATAAATCCTCTCCTTTGTCTACTTCTAATTATTGCTACCAATTTTCCATTAAATCTTTGACTTTGTCTTCAAAATTCAACAAAAATCTACATTAAACACACATTAGACTCCATGGCAACATAACCAACCCAACTCACTCCATAAGCATAAATATAATAAAAAACATGCAATAAGCTAAGAGAATGGTTGGTTAAACTATGTTAGGAGGAAAAATGATCCCATATAACGACCCCTTTATGGGGCTCATGAACTATACCCGATTTGGACTTGGATCTACCTTTCCTTGACTTACTATGATATCCTGGGGTCTTTCATCTTTCCATTTTTCTTTCCCTAGTCTTTGCAGTCAAAGCAATACCGGATGTCTCACTAGAGCTTTTCCGTCGCATTTCCTCACTAAGGATTGCACCGAGAACATCAACAAAATTTAAAGTATTAGATCTAGAGACGAATTTACTAATGGCCATAACTAAACCATTCCAACTTTCTAGAAATGAGCATAGAAATAACAGAGCCCTAATTTCATCATCAAAAGTTACCCCTACAAAACTTAACTGACTGGTAACTGTATTAAATTCACTTAAATGTTCAGCAACAGATACACCTTTTGACTTCTTCATATTAAATAAAAGCTTCATAAGAAATGCCTTATTTGAGGCTGATGGTTTTTCATATAATTTGGCCAATGCTGACATTAAAACCCCTATAATCATTTCCTTTGAAATATTAAAGGCTATCGATGCTGCTAGGCACAAAAATATAGTTCCAAGTGCCTTTCTATCGAGAATATCCCATTCTGTGTTTGTCATTCTTGTCGGTTTCCTTGTATTTCCACTTAATGGTAGGTACATATATTTCCAATACAAGTAATCTTCCATCTGCATCTTCCATAGCTGGTAGTTTTGCCCATTAAATTTTTCGACCCTAAACCTACCATCTTCTACCATTGCTCCCACTCAAAATAGGAACCTTTCTCTCCTATGAGTTTATCATCCAAATAGACCTTCGACTCTGATACCAGTATATATATATATATATATATATATATATATATATATATAATATATATATATATATATATATATAATATATATATATATATATATATATATATATATATATAATTATAAAGCAATGGAACACATAAAATATTGCATAAATATAAACAAAGAAAACACATAAAACAAGAGAGACACAAATATACGTGGTTCACCCAATTTGGGCTATGTCCATGGAGAAACAGCCAGTCCTTTCTATTATATTATCCAACAAAATGAAGAGATACAACCTACAGTAGATCCGTTGTAATTCCCTCTTCACTCTCACACAATCTCATGTCTCTTTCTCGCTTAGAATATAGATATACATAGAAAAAATGCAATTCCCTCATATATAGTGGGGGGTTTCCTTCTAGGGCAAAAAAACCCTAAATTAAACATAAATTCTATCATCATATTTCTGCCTATTGAATGGCCGAGATTGACTGAAATTACAACATTTTACAAGGCAATTTTAAATCTATTTTTAGCTTTAGGGGCATTGTTCCCAATCCACTGCTAGGGCGCGCCTCCAAATAATCATCATTGTCCCCCCAAACCCCCCTGGTGGTGTTTCCACCACATTATGAACTGGGGTCCAATGCATTGATACCTCCAAATAAAGAAGATAATCAGGCTCGACACCCAACAGGAAGGTGAAAGGACACAAGTTGCATGTGAGAAAGAAATTGAAGGTAAATTAGTGGAAATTGACGATAATAGAGACCTCATTGATAAAAAGGCTTTCAAGGATCAGTTCATAAGTTTTGTTAGTTTAATTCTGGAGCTCTCTCTCTATTATCCCTATTCTCTTATAAACTTTCACACTTAGAGAATTCTTGGAGCAGTTTAGCATTAGAGAAAGGAAGCTAAAGGAAATAAAAGAAAGCAAAGGGAAGCAAGGGTCAAGCAAGGAAGAGTTGGATCAAGCAGCTACAGTGGGATTACTTGTAAGTATCGAGTTGTATGTATGATTTCTTTTCTAGTTTGGATATGCATGGTACATGCATGTGTGTATTTGGTACTCTTATTATCATTAGCATGGGATTTTCTAGGATAGCCATGGTGTGATGGGGTTCTTTCATTTGGTTGAGCTTTGGATTGTTGGATGGTTTTAGAACTGGTTGAGGCAGTCTCAGGAAAATTCTCAAGGGCCTAAGAATCCCTTGATCAGTAATGGCAGGATTACAGTAAATCCTCAGGGTGGAGACTAGGAAATTCCTCAAGGTATTGGTGAATAAATATGGAGGTATCCAAGCTTGTTTAGGGACTGATGATCCCTTGACTAGTTTTGGCAGGATTGTAGTAAATCCTGGTTGTATAGGTGAGGGTTTTGGGCCTAGGAGTCCCTTCACCAGTTTTGGTGGGATTGTGGTAAATACTAAGGAAGCCCCAGCTTTTTTTTTGTGAGTCCCACATTCTTTCTTGGAATATAGAATGGGGGTGATTGGCTGAAACAAATATTTGGTTAAACACATTCTATTATCAAGCAATACATGGAAGTACCTAACTTGGTTGGATTTGGATATGTTAATAAGATCTCTTTTCCTCTTTTATTTCATGAGTATTTATACTTGTTATTATGTGGATTTGATGGTTGTTCGATCATTTTTATTATTCTGGTTATATGTTGGTTATAAGCGTGGTTTTATGACATGATTTATTTATGGCTCTCACAGTTTTTTGATTGGTAAATGAATGCATGACCTAATATATGTTATTACAAATATTTTGAGAGGTAATTAGACCTTCTTGGTGATTTTCATATAAGTATGAGACCCTTATGTTCAAATATGCATTTAAGACCTATAGAACTCATGTTGACTATGTGTTTGACATAATGTCTATCATTGTTGGGGCTTGATAGATCAAGTTATTGTCCAAGTCTTCCATTAATGGCTTTTTCCTTGTTTCATTCATCATTCTAGAGAGTTCTATCAACTTCTAGCTTGAGGTCGAGATCCTAGCCCTGAAAAAGTGGCTTAGATCTCAGGGTCACATGCAAAGAACTGGGTAATTTAGATTATAGTCGCTGGGAGGTAGGATTATCCATATGACTAGAGGCTTACAGTGACTGGATTTCCTTATTATGCTATAAATTGGGAGTCCATGTTAGTGAAAAAATAGTATACATCAGGGTTTGGGCACTTGGAGTGGTTGTTTATCTTCTGCACTTCATGTAGCTCCTAAGGGAGGTCAGTAAAGTTTTGGTTGGATGATTCCACTTCGTTAACTGTGCCTAGGAGGTTGATTCATATAATAGTAACTATTTGTCACATATTTACTGCAATGGACCGGTGAACTTGGGTAAGTGTCGGAGGAGGGTGTTACAGAGTGGTATCAAAGCATAGTTCAATATTGGAACTGGATGGGTGGAATGCATTTTCCATGCACGCATGTTTCTTGTGAACGTGCTCATTATGTAGGTTAGTGTCTATATGCTATTTATTCATGTATTTTTATAGTTATGGTTGTCATGCATGAGGTAGATATATTTTTATGATTATGATTATAATGTATCGTGCTAATCTGGTTGATCTTGTGGATGAGATATCCTACCCTGAACTATATTGAGGTATGTTGGTTATGTTTATGTTTGGTTTATTTGACATGATATACTTGTAGGAAGAAGAATATCAAAATGAATAGAAAAGTGGTGGATTACAGTTCATAAGACTCCCTACATATCATATGAGCAGCATGGTGGTGGGTACTCTTCAAACATTGCATAAAATATGAGAGCTTTGAAGGCATAAATAAGAATTTTCAAAGAAAATAATGACAAAATCATTCAATCAAAAGAGATACTTGCCAGGAAATAGGATAAACAAGTAGAGGTCAATGAAGTTAACCTCCAGAGTTTGTCAGACTTGCAGAGATAGGGACCACTTAGGATCAGTTATGGACAAGAGGACATGACTAATGGATCATATAGTAGCAGATCTCATGGTGGGAATACATCGAATAGAGATGACATGGTCTAAGATGAAAATTTATTTTATACACTTGATAGGAGAGGTAGTGGACATGGGCTTTACTCTAATTCTAGTTCAGACATGCATCATGGTAATTATCACTACCATTCTTACATGAGGAGTGTGTTATGCCCCTATACCAATAGGTTTCATATATCATGATTGACTTATTGAACTTTGTAATATGTTCATACCTTCACTTGTTGCAAAGGTTTTCCATATTTGTAAAAAATCAAAAAATTTAAAATATGTAAATAGGGTATACCCTAAAAGAAAAATCAAAGGGTGAAAAGAATAAAAAGATGGTCAAAAAATGAAAGAAAATGAACCCCAACAAAAAGAAAGACCAAGAAAGTGTGCAAGTCTAAATGCCACTACTTTTTTTACTGTTGTAGAATAAACAATTGTGTGCAGTTTGTCACTTATGCCACAATTTATGAATAGTCAAACAGTTTAAGCTTGGCTAATTCATTTTTCAATTTCATGTTGTAAAAATAGAGAATAAAGATATGACCAAATAGTGTAATCTTGGCAGATAAGTAGATAGGTAGAGTGAAAAAAGGAGCTCAACAGTTTAATCTGAGCCCTTGGATGTAATAAGTGTAGACTTAGATAGGCCATCACCATGTAAAAGAAAAGAAAGTTTGATAAGGGTTTGACAGACTAAGTGCACCCTAATAAAGAAGTGAAAATGCTAGGTTAAGTAGGTAGGGTAGGTAGATGATGGTTGTATAATAATATGTGGTGAATGATAAGTTTAAATGTGTAAATATTTTACTTTCATTACAAAGCAAAGGCACGTACCACATGGAAGACACATCAAGCAAGCAAAGTAAAAAATAATTAACTTCCCTACTCATTTCCCCTAAATTTTCACTAATTTCCTCTAAGTTCCAAGGTATTTATCAAGTTAGAGAGGCTCAGAGCATTTCTCTGACTTTTGGAGGGACTGGACCCTCGACCCAATAACTTATAATGCTTAAGTACTTAAAACCCATTCATCAGCGATCACACCCCTTCATAAACCATTCATTCCCTTTATAAAGTTTTCCTAAGTAAAATCCTATTTTACTTGGGGAAATTAAAGTATTTTCCATAAAAACCCTCATTTTTCACTTAGCCTAAGTTTTAAACATATATATGAAAATGGTCAAAAATTAGCACGCACTTCACAAAATCCTATTAACTTTAACTCACATTATTATTTAATTTCCGGATATAAATATTACCCATTCCCGTATTACTATAACTATGTAAAATCCCCAAATTTATATATATCCTGCCCCTCATTTAAATATAACCATAATAGAGTTAATAATTAGGATTAATTAGTTAAACCGTAACTAATTAATAACCCTGACCCCCGCCATATTAAGTGAGGATTAATTAATCATTAGGATTAATTAATAACTCAACGACCAATCCCATTGCTCTCGATGTAATTAAAAAACTTTTAATTATGTTGGGCCCACCCTCATTAACTTTCAGCTACCTCACCTCCCCTATAGCCATTCGATCAAGCCCCTTAGATCCATTGGTTGTCGTGCATATCACACGGCCCTCCGTGACCAAACATTAGTGTGCGATCGCAAGCGGTTTTGCAAATAGTGCCATCGCCACGCATCGCTCAACGTATGAAATTGCTTGGTCTAGCCAAAATACCACCTCCCCTCCATTAGCAGTGCGATGAAAAGTGCTTACTGCCTCCCGCTAATGACAAAACATCAAATCATTTTCCCATTAATGCCACTTTTCCAAATCCCAAAACCCGCCAAATTTTTGATTTTGTATAAAAAACAAAAGTAATCAGTTTGCCGTCCTATTCTGTGAAGACATACATCGATGCAAACTGAACATAGAAGTTAACCAACTTATGTACTTAACTACCAACCACCTTCAAAAATTTTAGACGATGCCACTCAGAGTCTGCCATCACACCCAGTGTACTTGCATTCCAGTCCCTGTCCCTAAAAATAGGTATTTACCAATTCTCATCAAGAAACCCTGTGAATACTTGCTTTCTCTGCAATTAATTGAAAAGAACCCCAAATTTTACTATAATTCAGTTGTTGCACTTGAAATTCAAGTTCCCCAAACCCTCAGTTTTCACCAAATTCTCATAAAAACCCCAGTTTCCTATCTGAATCCACAAGAACCAGAATGGAAACCCCCGTTGCCCTAACTATTGCAGCTATTACTACCGTCCACTGTGATTTGGATTATCTGCCTCTGGCAGATAAAGATGTTCAAATAAAATACTTGGACACTAATAAATACCATCTGTAAGTCTTTTTCCAATGCCGAGATAATCACTTGAATGGCCATGACACCATAGGACTGTGGGAATGAAATCTCCCAATGTATTTTTTCCCCTATGTGCACATTTTCCCTGACATTATCCATCAGTGTTATGCCAACTATGATCCCAAACTTAGAGCAGTAATGTCCCCAAATCAAACTGTCTTCTTCATAATTACTGCAGACTCCATCAATGAGATGCTTCAATTTTAGCCCAGTCAAGCCCTCACCCCCATTTCACTTGGAGATTTGCTTGAGAGATCATCTAAATTTTCCCAATCTGAACTTAGTCACCTTTGCCAAACTTTCATGTACAAGGAGCATAACCCAAGAATCCCCCTCCCTATCTATCAGTTTTCTTCACAAAATAGGCAAAATTATAGTTGATATGATAGCTGTAGTCATGGGATTTAATACCAATGAATATGTAGATGAATTGACCCTAGTTTTGATGTCCATCTTTACCCCTGGTCAGCCCCCTGCTGTCAAGTACAATTATGTTGTATTTATCACTGAGAAAATCCATGACCAATTCATGAGACTGAAAAATGAAAAAGTGTTCAAGTATTTCACATTCATCTATCACCTTATCCTCTACTATCAGTCTGAAAAGTTCCCATTTTTTATCAATAAACTTGATACAAAGGGTAACCCAAGATCAATCATTTTTTGGATAGAATTACATAAGAAGACAGGGGAAATGGTATATTCAACATTGGCAAGCAAGGCCATGATGGCACACAGATTGGAAAATTCACTGAATAATACCACTGCTCAATTACAGTTAGAAAGAGCCTCCTTACAGGGAAAAGACAATAGAATCAAGTCATTGGAATATTTGATTATTAGATTGGGCCATAACCCAAAAGATGTAAAAACTGTAGAGGTCCTGATCAAAAAGAAAATTGAAGACATAGATGCCTTAAAAAAGTAGTTAAAACTTCCACCACTGATGCATCCACAGACTGTAGAAGTAATTTAAGGAAATAAGAATGAAGAAGAGCTTATGGACTTAGTCCTCAAGCTAAATGAACAATTAAAGGAGACAATGTAGGAATTAGAAAAAACACTAAAAGGTAGGCAGAGTGAGTTGACCTCTCAGCCTCAAATGTAGTACCAGTGGTCTCCACAGAAGTTCCTTCAACATTGGCCACAACTCTTGCACCAAATGTTCCTTTGGCCACAACAAAAGCTATTACAGGTACAAGCACAGGTACATCACAGGTGGGGATTTCAGGTCAGAGCATTGAGGAATTAATCAAGTCCATGGAGGAGATGAAACTTCAAGTTTCTGAACTCCAAAAGGTAAAGGAGAAATATTTCACCTTAGAGCAGAAGTATGATGTGTCAAAGATCAATTTTGTTGAAGAAGTGATGAAGAACAAAGGCTTGGCTCAACAAGTAAAAACATTGGAAAAAGACCTCACATTTGAAAAACCTTTAACAGATATCAGAAAAATTTTATAGAACAACATCACTCAATCAATAAATGATGTTGGGTCATCCATACAAATCATTTTTGAACAGATTGACCTAGTCAAGGTTTCTCTTCAAGAGATTACCAAAACCAAGGAAGAGCTAGGAGGGAAGCCTGAAGAAGCTATAAGGCTAATAAACTTTTTGAACAACAAAAATAGACATCAATTGGAATAGCTGAATATTGAGGATAGAACTGGAACCATTCTAGAAATCAAGAAAGTCTTGACCAAAAGGGCTTTAATGCAAAACCTGGAAAGAAAATGTTAGAATATCTAGGAGGATATAGATGAATTTATGGAAAAGTTTGGCATATTACAGAGTAAAGGACTTCCTAATCCTTTAGTAATTAATGATAAGTTAATGAGGCATGAGGATTATGTTGACAAATTGTATCAGTATGAAAATAACCAAGCTAGTTCATCAACCAGTTCATCTGCACTTAAAGCATTACCTACAGGCGGAGTTCTCTATGACAATCTGGAGAACCTCTTTTATGTTGAACATGAATTGAAACAGTTGTTTCTTGTACAACCCAATTTTGTAAAATACACAGAGGCTGATGAAATCTTCAGAAAACTA
Organism: Pinus taeda; assembly: GCA_000404065.3. NCBI lineage: Eukaryota > Viridiplantae > Streptophyta > Pinopsida > Pinales > Pinaceae > Pinus > Pinus taeda. Next base: position 158,809 of record APFE030702661.1, on the reverse strand, counting down.
CAAAGTACCATGATACCAAGAGATGATTTGTGGATAGATATGATAGACATTTTATAAATTACCTTGGTAAAAAGTAAAAGTGAAGTATTTACCATAGTCAATTTTGGTAAAAGAAGTTGAATGAAAATAAAACAGGTAAAGAGTATCAGAATAAGTTAAAGAGTATCAGTAAAAAGCCAAAAGCAATAAGCTAGCATAGAATTACGAGTAAGACAAGAAGATTATCAATCGTAGGTCTTGCCTCCAACTCATTCACAAAAATAGGGACAACAAGCCAGTAGTTCACTTTCAGTTTCTATCTTCGAGACCATCTGTCTCTAATTTTATGTAAAATACGTTTAGTTTTCCTAGAATATATCTCTCTCAGTTAGGAGATATTTTATTGTAAATTTTTTTATAAGTACTTCCTCATTCAAAGTACTTAGGGTGGATTCTTAGACATTTCTGTAGACTTATTATTTTGGAATAGAAGTGTTGCTAACTAACTATTGTATCACTGGCTAGATGAAGAAATAAAGCAACAGACTTTTACTGGATTCATGTGTCAAATGTAGGACAAATAAGTATTCTATATTTTATGTGTTACTGTTTTCTAGTTTAATATTTCACGTGTTTCATCTCTGAATAATAAATGAAAAAGTATATTTCAGAAAGTGCTTTACTGCATTCTATCTTTAAAATCATTTATATTCTTAATGTTTTCTTCTAAGCTATCATAGGCAGGGAATTCTTGACTGCTTCTTACTTCTTAGTTTATCATTGTGGTTATTTAATAAGAAATTCTTAATTGCTTTTTATTAGTGATCACCCATTTTCCCTCATATTGAAATTTGTTGAAGGATTCTTAACTGCCCTTCTTCCCTTTCAAGACCTTTTCACTCTTCCAAGTTAACATTTGTCCCTTGTTTAGCTATCTTGCCCTGTGAAGCCCTCCTTTGTTGAATCGACCTGATCCAGTTAAGGCATCCTCAGTTGACTCCATAGCCCAATGGACTAAGATACTTTGTTTTATCCATCTGCTCTTGATTTCCACCACCAAACACAATCAAACCCCCAAGCTTTCATAAATAGCCTAATATCCCATAAGACAAAGCTAAATCTTAAAGAGAGAGCCCTCTCTAAGTACATATTGGCTAGATTTTGTACTTAAAAGTTGGTTTGTGGTTACCTCAGACCCCTTTCCTTCTTCTGATAACTTCAAAGAAAATCTGAGTGATAACATAGTGGCTACTCCACTGGGGAAACCAATTCCTCAGTCAAAACAAATCTTTAAGAAAATTTGAAATCTAAATCTAAAAGCATCTTAAAGAAACCATAGAAGTTGTTTTGATATCAGTTAAGAAAATTAAAAACAAAACGTAAAAACCTGGCTTCAGAAAGGACTCGTTACACTATAGCTAATCCTGTTCCTAATCCACCACCAGTGTTTGAGAACCCCAATCTGATCCCCAAAATTCTTAGGAGACAAGAAAGTTCTATTAGTCCTCGACCCACCTTTAGATCATCATCCTGTCCTGTTAGGTGGATTTACCTCGAAGACCAACACTTTGACGAATATTTTGAAACCTCTTTGTTTAGGACTTCACCTGATTCTGAATTAATTGACCTAGTCCAAGACCCATAGTTCATCCAAGAATTAGAGCTCCAAGAAACTAATTTGTCAATTGATAGACATTTTCAGAACTCATCACAATCTGATCTTACCACTAAAGGAACACCTAATCCCTCTGTAATTACTTCTGTTTCTGCAAGCTCATCACCTTTTCCTCTTACATCTCAACCTCAAACCACTCAACATCAGACCACCCCTTCTAGCCCTCCATCCACAACTCAATCACCTACGGTTATTCCAACCATAGCTATTGTTTCACCATTAACTACATCAATGGCAAATAGGTATACCCCCTGGTACTACCAGCAAACTTGGGTGCCATTCCCTAGGATTACCAAATTAAGATCACTCAATTTGATGGTACTTGTACCTATACAACCCAACAACACACCAAGAAGCTGACTGATTACTTTGAAATTTATGAAATAGATGCTGATGATGTGCAAATGAGAATATTTGTTCAGAGTTTAATTGGGAAAGTTAGAACCTGGTTTAGAGCTCTAGCAATAAATAGTATAGACAGCCTAGCAACTCTCTATCAACAATTCCTAAATAGGTGGGAGAAAAAGAAAGACCCTCTTCAGATTCTCTCTGAATACGAAAACTTAAGAAGAGGATTGCAAAAGATTGTGCAAGATTATTGCACTAGATTCAACAGTGTGTACAAGGCCATTCCTCAAAATCTAAGACCCCCACCTGGTTTAGCCTTAATCAAATTCCCAGATGGATTTGATACTGGCATGGCTTTCTAGCTGAGAGAACGAAACTCCCCTACTTTGGAAGATATGCGAAGCATAGATGTTAGTGTTGAAGCCAACCTCATATCTAAAAGAGCCAAGGCTAGGAGTGAGAGGAGGATACCATTAAAGGAGGAAAGCTCACCCTTTGAACAAAAGATGGATGCCATAATTAAAGGAATGGATAGAATAGGTGACAAAGTAGAAAAAATTGAAAGGAAAGCTCCTTGGGATGGTCAGCAAACCAACACAGGGAGAAATCATAATTTCAGGAAGAATCAGAACCTAAACACTGGAAAAAATGGTGCTAACCAAAATATTAAATCCCCTTTCCAAGAGAATTACGTAGAAGCTTCCAACTCTGAAGGTCTAGAAGAAGATACTCAAATCAATTTGATGGGACTTAGTAATGAAGGGGAAGTTTTCTTGACCCAAGAGGATCAAGAATCCCACATACTTAAACAGTTTCAAACTTTATCAAGTGAATCATTCAACTTTAGAGAAGGATATGACACAACCATCTTTGAGGTGCATAAACAATACAACTTAAGAAGTAGGAGAATTGATATTCCTGAAATAAACAAGCAAAAGGTTCTAAAACAACCCATAAAAGGTAATACAGTCACCACACCTATACATATTATTTCTAGATCAAACACTAAACCTTCTAACCCCATAATTGAAGATGTCTCTTACAATCAACCAAGCAACAAACAACCCTCCACTTCCCTTCCTCCCAAAGGAACTATGGAAGAATCTCCAGAGGTTGATCTAGGAGAATCATCAAATCATGATCCCACTCCTGAAAATTAGGCTGAAAATTGTTATCCCATTATCTGAATTAGCTAAACATGATGCCTACCGAACTCAAATCAATAGATCATTGAAAATTATTGGAACTGAAGACTTCGTTAATGTTTTTTATGACCAACCTGAATTAATATTTTGCCTAGAAGTGAATGGAAAACATTTGGAAGGAGGAATTCCTCCCTTCTATGTGAACTTAAACATACATGATAAGATTCTTCACAATGCCATGTTTGACTCTGGAGCATCTCATAACTTCATGCCCAAGTCTGTAATGGAAAAGTTAGACCTAGACATCACTAGACTATACAAAGATTTGTTTTCTTTTTATTCTAGTCAGGTGAGATGTTTAGGATTGATAAAAGACTTGTGTGTTTCATTGGTTCAATACCCTGCAAAAACAATTTTAATGGATATAGTGGTGGTAGATATACCACCTAAATATGGTATGTTATTATCCAGATCTTGGGGTGCTAAGCTTCAGGGATCTCTTCAATTGGATATATCATATGCTACTATATCGGTTTTTGGCTAATCAAAGAAACTATACAGAGAAACATTGATGAAATATGTAATAAGTAGTCAGGAAAGACCCCAAAATCTCCCCATCTACTCAATACACTATGATATGGACTCATTCATTCTTTACAATGCAAAAACCAATCCTTCCAAATCATTAGAAGTTTTAGCAACAGAACCAAAAGAAATTAAAAAAGAAAAATCAAGTGTTCACATCTAGGAAATATCAGATAACAAATAAAATTCAGATGAGAATGAAAAACCAGATCCCACGGTTAAACAAATTCCTACCACCCTGACACCAATTATGAGCATGAAATTCTTTGGCATTTAGAATTTGATGGCTCAGTCAATAAACTAGGGGTAAGAGTAGGAGTTTGGGTGTACAATTTAGAAAATGATCATGCTTAAGGCCATGCCTACAGATTAAATTTTAAATGCACCAATAATATAGCAGAATATGAGGCTCTCTTGTTGGGTCTTAAACTTGTTAAAATATTAGGAGCAATCAGAGTGTCCATCATAGGAGATTAAGAATTAATAATCAAACAGATTAAAGGAAAATACTTAACTAGGGATCCCAGATTAGGATATTATAGAGGAACAATCATAGAAATTATCAATACTTGTTTGGAAACTCAGCTTGCTACAATCCCTAGAAAACACAACTTGCAAGCCCATAGCCTAGCCATGTTTTCTAGCACTTGCAAATTATGTTTTGAACCTAATCATCAGTTTACCACTGAAATTAGGCATAGACCAGCCATACCTGATAATCTGAAGAACTGGCAAGTTTTCAATAGTGATGAGAAGATCAATAACTTTTTAACTTTAGATGAAGAGTTTTTAACAGTTACATAGATGTTGATATAGTTATTAATTCTAATCAGACATATGAGGTAGAAATAAACATTTTAGAGGAAAGTTCAGTTACTATGCTTCATCCCACAAAATTCACGCAAAAAGAAATTCAAGACCTGAAACAAATGGACCTAGATGAAATAATTGATGAAGAAACCAAGGTTATCAACCTAAAAGACAATCATTTACCTAAAAGATTGACTCCTCCAGAAGATTTGTTTGATTCCAATGACATTCCCAAGAAACCTAAAATGGAACTATTAAAAGCAGATATTGAAGAATACAACTTAGGAACACAGGACAATCCAAACATGATAAAATTGTCAAAATCTTTACCTCTTGACCAAAAGCTAAAGTATGTTGAACTTATGAGAGAATTCCAGGATGTTTTTGCCTGGAGTTTTGAAGATTTGAAATCATATGACCCCTCCATTATCCATCATACTATACTTCTGAAAGAAAATCAAAATCCCTTTAAGCAAAAACTCAGAAGAATTAACCCTATGTTGTTACCATTAATTGAAAAAGAAATTAAACGCATGTATGAAGCAGAGATTATTTCCCCTATTAGATTTTTAGAGTGGGTGTCTAACTTGGTGCCTACTAGGAAGAAAACTAGGTAAATAAGGTTATGTGTTGATTTGAGAAATATAAATAAGGTCTCTCTTAAAGATAATTCTCTTTTACCAAAAATGGATCATATTTTGCAAAGGGTAGTGGGTTCTTCTAGAATTTCACTTTTAGATGGGTTTTCATGATATAACCAAATCTTGGTTCATCCTGATGATGAATAGAAAACTTCTTTTACAACACCATGGGGCACTTTTATGTGCATCAAGATGCCATTTGGACTAAAAAACGTAGGAGAAACCTTCCAAAGGGAAATGGAAATAGCCTTTGCCAAAGAAATTCGTGATTTTCTTGTTATATATCTGGATGATCTGACTGTTTTTTCTAAATCTGATCAACAACATTTGGACCATCTCAGGCAAGTCTTTTTAAAATGCAGAAAATATGACATTTCTTTGAATCCAAAGAATTCCTTGTTCGATTTACAAGAGGGTAAACTTTTAGGTCATATTATCTCCAAGGATGGCATTCAAATTGACCCTTCTAGGATTGAAGCTATTCTATAGATACCTCATCCAAGAAGTATTAAAGAACTTCAAGCTTTCCTGGAGAAGATAAATTTTTTAAGAAGATTCATTTGTAACCTAGCTGAACTCATTAGATTACTAAATAACATGCTAAAGAAGGATTCAAGTATCAAATGGACAATAGAGGTGAAGTAATCTTTTGAAGAAATCAAAATGGCCTTAACCAGAACACCGGTCCTCACAAGTCCTCAATTTGATAGAGACTTCATCATTTTTTCTTTTGCATCAGAACACACTATAGCAGCTATTTTATTACAAAAGGATGATCAAGGATGTGAAAAACCTATAGCCTCTTTTAGTAAAGCACTCAAATATGTATCATTAAAATACAAAATAATGGAGAAGCAAGATTTTGCTCTGGTAAAAGATATAAAGGATTTCAGAGTCTACATATTATACTCTCATGTGATAGCTTATGTGCCTAATGCAGTTGTCAAAGACATCCTAACTTAGAATGGAATTGATGGAAAAAAGGGTAAATGGATAGCTACCATCTTAGAATACGATATAGAGATAAAACCTACAAAACTGATAAAGGGACAGGGATTGGCCAAACTCATGGCAGAAACTAATTGTCAAGCCCTGGACATAAATGAACTGGATAACGAGCAAGAGATGGCGACTCTACAAATCAGCGAGGCCTTTTCAGACTCACCTTGGTATGCTGGTGTAATTTATGTTTTACAAAACCTGCAGGCTCCTCCAGGGTTATCCAGAACCAAGAATAGGTTTTTAAAAATGAAAGTTTCAAAGTTTTGTATTTTAGATAATACTGTTTTTTGGAAAAATCATGAAGGAATTTTATTGAATTGTTTACTTAAAGATGAAGCTGACAAGGCTCTCCAAGAATTTCATGCAGGAGACTGTGGTGGACACCTTTACTAGAATTAAACTGCAGATAAGATCCTAAGGGCTAGATTCTATTGGCCAACCTTGTTTGCAGATGTGAAAAAATCTGTGACTTCTTGCCATAAATGTCAAATCTTTGAAGGCAAAATAAAGTTGTTATCTTTACCCCTGAAACCCATTTCCACCGAGAAACCTTTCCAACAATGGGGCCTTGACTTCATTGGAGAAATCCATCCTCCCTCCTCTGGCCAACACAAATGGATACTCACTGCCACTGACTATTTTACTAAATGGATAGAGGCCATTCCCTCCTGACAAGCCAATGACACTGTGATCACAGGTTTCCTAGAAACCAATATTTTGTCCAAGTTTGGTTGCCCCACTAAAATCATTACTGATAATGCTGCAACTTTCAAATCAAAGAAGATGATCGATTTCTGTAACAAGTATAACATTACACTGGGCCATTCCACAGCCTACTACCCTCAAGGGAATGGACTGGCTGAATCTTTCCACCAGAGTCTCATTAATATCATCAAAAAATTGTTGGAAGAAAATAAGAAAACTTGGAACAAAAAACTGATAAATGCTTTGTGGGCAGATAGGCTTACAACTAAAAAATCCATTGGAACCAATCCTTATGAATTAGTATATGGCATGGAGGCTGTGTTTCCTTCATCACTAGGTGTTCCTATCATGAAAATACTCCAAGAAGCTCAAGTGGAACCTAATGATATTCAAAGAAGGATAAACCAGACCATTAATTTGCAGCGGACTAGGGAGGAGGTATACCAAAGATTCTAAGTGTTGCAGGAGAAACTTAAGAAGATATTTGACAGAAGAACCAAGGCAAAAGATTTCTACCTTGGAGATAAAGTGTTAAGATGGGATTCTAGAAGAGAAGATAAGGGGAAACATTGGAAGTTTGACTTCCTATGGAAAGGACCATACATCATCTATGCTTTCAAAGGAAACAATGCATATTTTCTTAAAATCTTAGATGGTATAGAAGCAGAAGAAGGACCAGTCAATGGTTGAATGTTAAAGCACTACTTTGATCCTACTTATTGATTTTACTATGTTCTTCATGTACATATTATATCATTTGTAATGTCATAGTGTTGATTGGCCAGTAAGATTTTGGAGTTGAAGCCCGAAGAGAAGGCCCTAAGCTTCAGAAGTATCACTATTATACATACAATAAAGAAGCAAGGAAGAGAAGATTGCAGAGCACAGTCAAAGTCATTAAGAGGCCACTGATATACTATTCTTGACTTTCCACCAGAAAAATCCATCCCCAAGTGGAGCCACTGTTATGCCCCTATACCAATAGGTGTCATATATCATGATTGACTTATTGACCTTTGTAATATGTTCATACCTTCACTTGTTGCAAAGGTTTCCCATATTTGTAAAAAATCAAAAAATGTAAAGAGGGTATACCATAAAAGAAAAATCAAAGGGTGAAAAGAATAAAAATATGGTCAAAAAATGAAAGAAAATGAACCCCAACAAAAAGGAAGACCAAGAAAGTGTGCAAATCTAAATGCCACTACTTTTCTTACTGTTATAGAATAAAAAATTGTGTGTAGTTTGTCACTTATGCCACAATTTATGAATAGTCAAACAGTTTAAGCTTGGCTAATTCATTTTTCAATTTCATGTTGTAGAAATAGAGAAAAATATTTGATCAAATAGTGTAATCTTGGCAGATAAGTATATAGGTAGAGTGAGAAAAGGAGCTCGACAGTTTAATCTGAGCCCTTGGATGTAATAAGTGTAGACTTAGATAGGCCATCACCATGTAAAAGAAAAGAAATTTTGATAAGGGTTTGCTAGACTAAGTGCACCCTAATAAAGAAGTGAAAATACTAGGTTAAGTAGGCAAGGTAGGTAGATGATGGTTGTAGAATAATATGTGGTGAATGATAAGTTTAAATGTGTAAATCTTTTACTTTTACCACAAGGCAAATGCATGTATCACATAGAAGACACATCAAGCAAGAAAAGTAAAAAATAATTAACTTCCCTACTCATTTCACCTAAATTTTCACTAATTTCCCCTAAGTGCCAAGGTATTTATCAAGTTAGAGGGGCTCAAAGCATGCTTTTGACTTTTGGAGGTTCCAGACCCTCGACTCAATAATTTATATTGCCTAAGTACTTAAAACCCATTCATCAGTGATCACACCCCTTCATAAATCATTCATTCCCTTTATAAAGTTTTCCTAAGTAAAATCCTATCTTACTTAGGGAAATTAAAGTATTTTCCATAAAAACCCTCATTTTTCACATAGTCTAAGTTTTAAACATATACATGAAAATGGTTAAAACTTAGTGCGCACTTCACAAAATCATATTAACTTTAACTCACATGATTATTTAATTTCCCGATATGAACATTACCCATTCCCGTATTACTATAACTATGAAAATCCCCAAATTTATATATATCCCACCCCTCGGTTAAATATAACCATAATAGAGTTAATAATTGGGATTAATTAGTTAAACCGTAACTAAATATGAACCCCGACCCCCGCCATATTAAGTAAGGATTAATTAATCATCAGGATTAATTAATAACTCAACGACCAATCCCACTGCTCTCGATGTAATTAAAAATATTTTAATTATGTTGGGCCCACCCTCATTAATTTTCAGCTACCTCACCTCCCCGATAGCCGTCTGATCAAGCCCCTCATATCTAGTGGTTGTCGTGCATATCGCACGACCCTCTATGACCGAACATTAGCGCACGATTGCAAGTGGTTTTGCAAATAGTGCCATCGCCACATGTCACTCATCATATGGAATCACTTGGTCTAGCCCAAATACCGCCTCCCCTCCATTACCAATGCGATGAAAACTGCTTACCACCTCCCGCTAACAACAAAACATCAAATCATTTTCCCGCTAATGCCACTTGTCCAAATCCCGAAACCCGCCAAATTTTTGACTTTGTATAAAAAACAAAAGTAATCAGTTTGTCATCCTATTCTGCGAATGCATACATCCATGTAAACTAAACGTCAAAGTTAACCATCTCGTGTACTTAATTGCAAACCACCTTCAAAACTTGCAGATGATGCTACTCAGAGTCCACCATTACACCCAGTGTACCTGCATTCCAGTCCCCATCTGTAAAAAATAGGTATTTACCAATTCCCGTCAAGAAACCCTTTGAATACTTGCTTTCTCTGCAATTAATTGAAAAGAACCCAAAATTTTACTATAATTTAGTTGCTGCACTTGAAATTCAAGTTCCTTAGACCCTCAGTTTTCACAAATTTTTCATAAAAACACTAGTTTCCTATCTGAATCCATAATAACTAGAATGGAAAGCACCGTTGCCCTAACTATTGTACCTATTACTACCCGCCACTATGATTTGGATTATCTACCTCTGGCAAATAAGGATTTTCAAATAAAAGACTTGGACACTGATAAAGACCATCTGAAAGTCTTTTGCCAATGCCAAGATAATCACTTGAATGGCCATGGCGCCATAGGACTGTGGGAATGAAATCTCCCAATGCATTTTCTCGCCTTTATGCACATTTTCCCTGACATAATCCATCAGTGTCATGCCAACTATGATCCCAACCTCAGAGCAGTAATGTCCCCAAATAAAATTGTCCTCTTCACAATTATTGCAGACTCCATCAATGAGATGCTTCAATTTTAGCCTAGTCAAGCCCTCACCCCCATTTCCCTTGGAGATTTGCTTGAAAGATCACCTAAATTGTCCCAGTCTGAACTCAGTCACCTTTGCCAGACTTTCATGTACAAGGAGCATAAACCGCAAAATCCCCCTCCCTATCTATCAGTTTTCTTCACAGAAAGAGTCAAAATTATAGTTGATATGATTGCTGTAGTCATGAGATTTAATTCCAGTGAGTATGTAGATGAATTGACCCTAGTTTTGATGTCCATATTTACCCCTAGTTAGCCCCATGTTGTCAAGTACAATTATGCTACATTTATCACTGAGAAAATCCATGACTAGTTCACGAGGCTGGAAAATGAAAAAGTATTCAAGTATTTCACATTCATCTATCACCTTATCCTCTACTATCAGTCTGACAAGTTCCCATTTTCTGTTAATAAACTTGATAAAAAGGGTAATCCAAGATTAGTCTTTTTTTGGACTTCTATCTTCCACCATTCTTTTGCTTTTCCTTATTCATATAATGAATTCATTGACTAGTTTGTCCACCCAGTGACCACCATGTTGATAAGAAATCCTCCTCCTAGGATTAGCAATGAAATCAAAAGGATCCTTCAGCTATCCAAACAATACAAGGTAGGTGATTGGTACTTGTACCAGAATCACACAGATATCACAATATATGGTTGTGAGCTTCCTCCATTCAAGCTATCAAAATATGTTCCAATGAGGTTGTTTGCATTGGAGTATTATAGACAAATGATAAACTCAGATTAGATCTAATTTACCAAGGCCAAGAAGAAAGCACAATTGAGAATCAAGGATCACCTAGGCCCATTTGTCTGCAACAATAGAGAAGCAGGCAAAGTAGCAGAAAAAATCCTAGAAAACTTGAAATTAAGTAAAAGTTTTGGTTGGAAATATGACTCACATAGTTTCATTTGTGATAGGGAAATGAAAAATAGACTATCACCATATTTTCATCATAGAATCCCAGAAATTGAGAAATATGCTAATATGGATGAATGGAGAGAATGAACTCTTGTAGAAATGGATAGTGATCAGGTCAATGTAGAAAATGTAATGAAAGACCTAGAAAAGACACTTGACCTGGACTCTTTTGAACAGGTACCAGTTGGGACTTATCAGAAGCCAACACCAGGAACTAGTGCCTCTATAGCAGATACCTCTCAAATGCACTCACAAGAAACTAGTGCAGCCCTTGCAGAAACATCACAGGAAAAATAACAAGGAACCAATAGTCCAGTAGCAGGGCAATCAAATATGTCAAAGTAGCTTGAAATTTCACAACAGGCCCCACCACAATCCCATCCAACTCAGATTAACATGGGAGATCCCTTAGTTTTACAAACTCCTCTGAATGAAGAAAATGGTTTAAAAAGAGACAGGGAATTAGCTACCCCTGCTAATGGTCCTTCAGACTAGCCTGGTGCTAAGAGGCATGAGCTAAATCCTCATTCAGAAGAAGAATTTGTTGAATAAACAACAGGCAGTTTGAGGAAAGAAAGTGGAGACAGTCAGCATACATTCCTAGTAGGTGGGAGACCTTCCAGTTCCCAAAGGAAATAGCTTGAACAACAAAAAAGTGTTGAAGTTTCATCATTCAAGTCTTCATCTAACAAGACCTTAGATATTAAAGAGAAATTCAAGGAAATAAAGGCCGAAAATGAATAGTTAAAGGCCCAAATTTACACACAGTACTTAAATATGGCTCCCACCAATCAAACTAGATTGATGTCATCTTATGACATCAAGGAAGGAAAAATGTAGATGAGATTTTTAAAGCCTAAAGTACAGTAGCCCCAAACACTTGTAGACTACCTCAAAACTGATTTTGAGGTCTTGGCCAAGGAAATTCACCCCATAGATCAAATAGAATTACATAAGAAGACAGGGAAAATGGTATATTCAACATTGAAAAGCAAGACCATGATGGCAGATAGATTGGAAAATTCACTGAATAATACCACTGCTCAGTTACAGATAGAAAGAGCCTCCTCACAGGGAAACGACAATAAAATCAAGTCATTGGAGGATTTGATTATTGGATTGGGCCATAACCCAAAAGATGTAAAAGCTGCAGAGGCCCTGATTAAAAAGAAAAATGAAGACAGATGCCTTAAAAAAGAAGTTAAAACTACCACCACTGATGCATCCACATACTGCAGAAGTAATTGAAGGAAAGAAGAAAGAAGAAGAGCTTATGGACTTAGTCCTCAAGTTAAATGAACAATTAAAGGAGACAGAGCAGGAATTAGAAGAAACACTAAAAAGTAGGTAGAGTGAGTCAACCTCTAAGCCTCAAAATGTAGTACTAGTTGTCTCCACGACAGTTCCTTCAACATTGGCCACAACTCTTGCACCAAATGTTCCTTTGGCCACAACAAAAGCTATTATAGGTACAAACATAAGTACATCACAAGTGGGGATTTCAGGTCAAGGAACTGAGGAATTAATCAAGTCCATGGAGGAGATGAAACTCCAAGTTTCCGAACTCCAAAAGGTAAAGGAGAAATTTGTCACCTTAGAGCAGAAGTATGATGTGTCAAAGATTAATTTTGCTGAAGAAGTGAGGAAAAACAAAGGCTTTGTGTTAGGCCCCTATACTACTAGAGTAACCCCTTATTGTTATTAGTACAACCCACTTATTATATTGATGTACCCATGTAGCACCCATAT